>PVJL010004444.1:0-129381 GCA_004026885.1 Lyroderma lyra
CCGTGTGCTGTGCCCCCGTGTGCTGTGCCCCCGTGTGCTGTGTGCCCACGTGCGCGCTGGCACTCGTGTGTGTGTGACACCTTCTGGAGTTGGAGAAGCGGCACACCGCACCCCCATGCGCTGCCCCGGCGTCCGGTATTCGCGGAGAGGAGGCCGCAGAGATCCCTCCGTGCATGCAACTGTTCAACGCAGTTTTTTGTCCCCTGGAATACATTGGATTACGTCAGTGAATACCCAAGTTTACCAGGGAGCTCTGTCTAGTCCAAGAGTGTTTGAATTCGATTCTTTTTCCTTTTGGCTTCGGAAAGATCCTTAGAACATGTCATGCAACCTCATTAATTTCCGCTGGGTGAGAGCAGTGTGTCGCCGAGCAGGGGGCAGTCCCATCGACACCGGTCACTTACAGGGCGAGGCTGGTCCGACCTGTGACTGCCTAGGGGACACGGTGCAGTCCTAGGTGGGGGCGCGGGGGGAGAGAGAGAACAGGAGCTGGGGCGGCTGGAGAGGGAGGACTTTGTCCACACGTGGAGCAGAAACGACGTCCAGATCATAGTGCGCAGATGACCGGTTAATGACGGCAACGCGGCCCACGTGTGGGGGAGCGCTGGGACAGCGTCCCCAGGAGAGTTCCCCCATCTTCAACGCGAAGCGATTGGAAAGACCCGGAGAAGTGGGTGCTGGTGGTTGAGATGGGAGGATCCTGGGCTCTACCCGGTTCGTGTTTTCAGTCTGCGGGAACCCCCGAATGGGGATGTTCTGCACTCGCAGGAGGGAACTTTTTCAATTAAATGAAGTGCCATTGCGGGCCGTCTTGGAGAAAGGGGCTGTGGGTACAGGGGTCATGAGAGGAGTGGTACTTCCAGGTGCTGGGGTAACTGAGAACTGGAAGAAAGGATGGAAGCAAACTTCAGACCAGCTACTTCCGTCTTCCATGACCCCGTCTTTCCACTTAGATGTTTCCAGAAAGCTGTTTCTGAAACTCGGTCTGATGAAGGTTTGTTTAGCTTATAACACTAAAGTAGGAGTCACTGATACGAGTTTAAAGGGAGCCTTCTTCTTAAGTCAAATTAAGGCTAAATATTTTAAACCGAAGGGTGAAAATGACATCTTGTGGATTTCTGAAAGAAATAAGGAAACTTTTTTTTTTTGAGGTAGGAACATTCGCCTTCACCTGCTCAGACTAGTAGTTATACCGAAGGAAGGAGATGTCTGTATGTTCTGTGTTTGTTTGGGTTGCAACTCTTGTCTCTACTTCCATCCAGGGATTTAGGAAATGGGACACAACACATCTACGGTGTCACTTGCAATTAGTACCCTGGTGAATTGCTAATGATGCAACTGCAGTTCCAAAAAGGCATTGTAAATAAATCCAAGGACACGTCACCTCTTCATGCATTGCTATTGTAAATTAGTAAATACGTACACATGCACATGAAAATGAAGCCTGCAAACAAGCCCTGCGCAGCTGCCACATGCAGCGGGACGACTAGGTGCTAAGGAGGAGGCCAGTCTCCTGGTCCCAGGGGTCGCCGCGCTTACCCGTGCAGGAGCAGATACAGGACATCTCACTGTAATATTGGAATAAGCAGAAAACAAGTTGTGTTTTAAGGGACAGGCTCAGAGTCTGTAATAGGACAGGTAGGCTCAGAAGTGTGATTGATCACTTCTCACAGATGGGTCAAGCTGGCGTCTGAAGGAGCACCAAGATTCTCATAGGCCGAAGGGGAAAGGATCTTGCAGCCAAAGGAACCAGTTGGAACAAAAGCAAGAGGGTACAAAAGAAGTTTGAGGAAAGAAAGAATTTTCTGTGAGGCCACGGAGGGCTAGAGGTCACTCCCTAACTGGTGGAGCAGGAGAGAAACTGTAGGCCTAAATGGCTTTGAAGAAAATGTTACAGTGTAGGCAAAGGTGGTCGTAGACTTTTGTAACCAATTGTAAATGGAGGTCCTAAGCTCAACCAGTTACAACTGAAGGCAAAGGGCAAATCATGCAACATTGCACCCGAAAGCTTTGGTGTCGAGAACCCTTTGGGATCTTACCTCATTTCAGAGCTGCCGCAAGCTGGATGGACTGGGAAACCTTTAGAACAGGGCTGTCCAACAGAGACTTGGGGGGCAATAATGTAAGTCACATATGTAGTTTCAACTTCTATGGTAGCCACTTAAAGAAAATTTTTAATAAAAGATGAAATTTAACAACAAATTTGATCCAGAAAGTATATCTAAAATATGATTTTTCTACATGAAATACAGGTAACCCCCGTGTGATACGGCACTTCCATAACACGGTTTCAGATTTAGAGAAATCCGCAAACCACACGGAGTGTAAGAGCTTTTAAGAGCCAAAAATACCTCATTTAAAATGTTGCATTCGTGCATGGATGTCGTATCAGATTTGACGGCAGAATTTTAAAATTTATTAGAATTTTAAATCCATTTTGATCATGGAATATGAAGTAAAGAAAGGCCTAGACTTAGCTCAACGGCGGGAGCTCTATTTCCTATATGAAGATCCTTCCACTCGAAGAAGCACAAAGGGTAAGAGAGACCTTCAAAGGGATCAGCACCACGTAACGAAATTTATGAAGATCTCTCAGCTAAAAGCGAGCAGTCTGAAACAACAGATTTTTTGCAAAAATACAGAACAGAAGTCAAGATAATGCTGAAGAAAGTTCAGAGAGGAAGATACCTCGTCAGAAAGAAAACGCCCTCGGCTAGTGGTGCCTAGTCGTGATGACGAAGAAAACACTGTTTAATACATAGTAATATGTCATACTTCTGGTAGAAATTGCTTTAAGAAAGATATTTCTCTTAACTATAAAAATACAACAGTATTTTTTTTTAATTTTTGGAACCCACCCCCCTTTTTTGTACTAGTTCTCCGTTTCGTGTAACACGGATTCACATAACACGGCATTTTAAGGAAGGTAACGACCACCTTATAGGGGGTTACCTGCATATGTAAAATTAATGAACTATTTTACATTCTTTTTTTCCCAAATAAGTTATTGAGATTCACTGTATATTTTACACAAACAGTCTGTCTTGATTTGAACTGGCCACACTTCAAATTCTCAATAACCATGTCTGGCTATTGATTATCTTACTGAACATCACTTAGTCCTGCTAGTAGAGAAAAAGGATCAAAATTTACTATTAATTATGATGTTGACTACATTCATAATTTCATAATTAAAGTTTTCTATTCTACTCTATCCTACCCTCTCCTCTCCTCTCCTATCGTGAAGATAATGTTGCCATAAATGAGAGTTGAATTTTTAAAATGCTTTTTGCTACATCTGTGACTGGCAAATTTTTCATTTGCTCTCTTTTCCCCCTTAAATATTTGATAAAATTTACCTGTGAGTCATAAAAATATTTGTAATGAATGGTACCTCCTTCTTTCTATTAGGGAAATGCTTGGGTAACATTAGTACTGTTTGTTCCATAAATACAGGGTCCGGCAGAAGTAACTCCCAGACATGAGTTATGATTTTATTATAAAATCATAATATACATGCTTCTGGTTACACAAATAATTCCCCTTTGTATAAGCTGGTCATCTATACCAAATCCTTTGTTACACAATCACATGCAATGTATGGTTATAATTTTGTAATAAAATCGTAACTCGAGTCTGAGTGTTACTTCTGCCGGACCCTGAGTTTGACATGGATCACATGGGAATCTAATCTGGGACTGGAGTTTTCTTTGTGAGATTTACAATTAGAAATGCAAATTCTTCAGTACTAATAGGATCTCTTTCATCTTATATGCGTTTTGTGAAATCCTCTTTCTAAAGAATGTGCTCCTTTTTAGTCTCTGGCAATGATAGGCTTCACCTGTTCATTGTTACAGGCATCAGGCGCTTCCCCTTTAACTCTCAGAGTCAATTCCCCCCCCCCCCATACACACTGTTTTTTTTAATCTGAGATTTTCTATTCATCAATATCCTAGGACTACAGCACCTTGGACCAGGCCCATCAAGGCTCTGTTGGCAATGTCACTGGGACCATTTGCAACCTAATTAATCTATCTTTGTGGCGCCTCAAAACAGCATACACACCTCCTTAATTGCTATAACCTCACACCCACTGGGGACCACAAACAGAGAATAAGCAGACTCCGATGCACCCTGCAACTCCTGTATTAGCATCATTTACTGCAAGATTAATGAGAGAAGCTGAGAAAGGCAGAAGTGCAGAATAAAACCATAGGCTTGGGTTTAGAAAACTTCTAAGGCACTTAAATAGAGCAACTACGTAACTCTTAATATCATAGCCCTTCGGATATTTTTAGGGCTTCTATTTTTCATTATACTTTTTAGATACATTATTACTTATCTCAATGAACTTTCTAAAGCTTGAAACCTGAAAATAGCATTGTTTAAAAAGAAACCTCAAAATTGAAACTAATGTGTCTTTAAAAGTTTAAAATGCAATTTTATGTGGAGCAACTTCAAAACATATACATAATATATATGTATGTTCATTTTGTTGAGAAAATTTGTTATGTTTAGTACGTCAAGTGTATTGATTCTGAAAGAATGTTTAAATTCTAAACATTTCTTAAAATAGTATAGTAACAAATGACATGGCAAAGAAGAAAGTCATTAAGTACCCATAAATTCAACCAGAAAACATACATAAACAAATCAATAACGACAACAAAAAAACCCCACAAAAATCCACAACAAAATCTTTGAGTGCTTGACTTCAAATCCAGGGTCCTTAAATGTGAAGCTTTGTCATGTCCATTGTGTTAAACTATCCGTACATAGATACAGGGCCCAGCAGAAGTAACGCCCATTTTTATGAGCTGTTACTCTATAACAAATCTTTTATTACAAACTCATAAGCATGTAATTCTGTAGCATAACAACATTTTAACTACTTAAAAAAGGACATTACTTCTGTATAATATACAAAAATATATACAAAGGCTATCTGGAAAGTATCCAGTCATGTGACATGAAAAACAGAGGTTATATTTTTTTTCCGGACAGCCCTGTATGTTATATAATATTGCACATACAAAGTATATTACGTATAACATAATATTTTATGTACCAAAACAATATAAATATATGTTTCAGTTATCAAAAAACGTATTTTATCACTTAAAAATGTATCAGTTCAGTCCTTGAAATAAAATAATCCCTTGTAGCATGATTCAATTTTACTTGTGAAAAATTCATTAACTACCTTTTAAATAGCATATATATGGAGTAAAGTCCATTCACATGCATGTAGATGGTGGTTTGCTGATGGTGTTTGAAGAACACAGGAACTGATGTTTGCAGCCATGGGTTGAACCTGTGACAGGCCCCGATCTCTCATACTGAGGAGTGAGGTAAAAGAAGCGGAAGCTCAGCTTAACTCAACCCTTACATCTTCATAAGGATCACACGGAGAATGCAGGCCAACGGAGTCTGAAAACAATGAGTCGTCCCGAAGTGGCCATTTATTTTTAAACCCACTTAATTCTGCAAATGTGCACAGATATGGATTAGATCCCATCTGTTATCAAAGGCCTAAATTAACATGGGTCAAGTGATCCTAATCTGTAAACAGGATTAGATGGTTCCAGGGGTAACTTTCAAGATGCTTATCTTTTTTTCATTATAAAACCATGATTTTATATATACTATACACACACATATAATCTCTCTGAGAGGTAAATAAAGCAATAAAGTGGATTTTCGGTCCTTAAATTGTGTGAGCGAGATAGTAAGTAAGTAACCAGATGCAACAGAGTCAAGAGAGGTGCCACGCGAAGGGAAGAGCGTGTTTAGTGGTCCCAGGTGTGCTGATGTCATATTCTGAAAAGTTGCTCATCCGTTTGAGAACGGGAGGAATGTGACTTGGCGGGAATGAGGACCTAGAGCAAGGATTAAGGGGGGACAGCGAGCTTTCAGCGACACTGCCGTAAGGTCAGCGTTCAGTGCACTCAGAGCACAGCATGCTGTTTGCAAAGACGACTTCCTTTCTTAGCACTAGAGAATTCGAAGCTTTTTTCATTACAAGTAGTGACCTTCGTAGTAAGGTGTTTCAGAAAATAATCAGGACTCTAAAAACAAAAATAATGAGAGAGCTTTTTTTCCTTTTTCTTTTTAAATTCACCATCTTCTTAGAACCAGCACAAAAATCACATGTCCCAGGTAATGTGGGTGTTCTAACAGTGCAGTCAACTTAGATAAATTGTAATAAACAAAAATTGTCACTAATGCTCTCAGCTTATACTGTCTAATATTGTGTGAATACATTTTATTTCCTCACATTATGAAAGAGTATAATAAATTACTTACCTAAGCCCTTTGAGGATTTTTGCATAATTTACCAAAACAAATTGATTTTAGCAAAAAAGCTGCTAATTTACATGAGTAGGAAGTGTTTTCCTTGGTGTGATGAATTTAATTTCAATTTCCCTGTTTGCATGAATTCACTCCAGTAATTCATCACGGTTAGATTATACTACAACTATGTTTTACTTGATTAGGTCCCTAATATTGAATATATATGAATGAAAATAAATTGCCTTTGTAATATGGTTATATAGTATGTATAATGTTAAAGTACCTTTTTAATAGAGTAAATACTTTTAAAAAAATTGACAGATAATGACTTGCATAATTTAAAAATATGACCAAAGTAGTTTTATACTCTTATAAAGTTATATTTCAGGTGTTTAAGAAGTATTTCTAAAAGAAAAGACACGTTTATTGGGTACTGAATATGTACCAACTTATGTCCTGGGTATTTCCCATTTATTAGGTTATTTTCCTAACATCTCTATGAGGTAAGACTTCGTAATCTCTTTTAGAATTAAAGGAGTCTGAATTTAGGAAAAGAAAAACTCTTAACCTCTTGGTAATATTGTTGGAGACTGGTTGGGGCATGCCATTTATCTGTCTGCAGTTACATGGCCCATTTTTGCTCATAGACCATATTGTAATAACTGTCATTTAAGGTCCATGAACTACCATTATACATATACGTGCTTATTTATCAGTACACACACATATGAAAATGTATTTGTGTGTATTTACATACACATTAATGTCTCCTTTTTTAGAACAAAACATTACTTAGACTTCACAGATCATTCTTGGGGAGTTAGAGACCTTGAAAACATTTTTGTAACATATCAATACCTTAAATTTTTACTCTAGCACTATACTAGTTATCTTATTGCTAAAAACAAAACCAAAACAAACAAAACAAAAACACCTAAAAGTTAGGTGATCAGCGACCATTTATCATCTCACACAGTGTGTGAGAGACAGAATCCAGCAGTGGCTTAGTGGACTGGTTCTGGTCTAGAGTCTCTCAGGAGATGGCAGATAAGCTGTGGGCTGGAGCTGTCGTCTCCTCAGGACTTAACTGAGTCTGAAGAATTAGCTGCCAACTCGTTCCTGTGGTTGTTGGCAGGTCGCAGTGCCTCCCTGGCTCGTGGCCACAGACCTCTGTTCGTTGCCATGTGAGCCTCTCCATGGGAAGCCTGAGTGTCCTTAGGACACGGCATCTTGTTCTGCCCAGAGTAAGTGAGCTACAGAGCTGCGTCATGTGACAACATCCAAGGCAGCCACTGCGGTCTTTTATGACCTAATCTCAGCAGTAACATGCGAGTCCTGTCACTTCTGCTGAGGTCCTTGGTCACACAGACCAATACTGGTGCAATGTGGGTGGAAATAATACGAACATGTAAGCACTGGGAGGCAGATTTTCCTGGGGGGCATCTGGGAGGCTGGCCCCACCGTAGCTAACATAAAGGCGTCCACGTGAAGAAAGTGTGTCTCTGGACCTGCAAGGTCTTTAGTGGTTCAGAAATAAAGTTGGTCTTACAACATGTCAGATCTGGACAGTAAACTTAATGTCACAGCTGCAACGTGTGACAATGCACGTTAACTGTGAGCCTAAGACTTTTGACCTCAAGAGGTCTCAGTTTTCCGGAGGCTGTGTTTGAAACGCTTCATAAATTCTGTCCATCTCTTTGATCACTTTGAAGCAGAGAACAATTTACATGACTCTGGTGATAATAAGACGTTGCTGTCACAGTAGCCCCACCAGCGTATTGAGGTCGAACGCTTTAGATTTCAGCTAATGGAAGACTTGAGGACAGGGGTTTCAACACCTAGATGGAGGGAGGTGACAGTTGGTTTGGGTTCAACGTGTGATTCTCCTCAGTTCTCTTGAACATTTCCCCAATGCTTGTATTTTCATCAAGTTTGTCTCATCGGTTCCAGCTGCAGGCGTCGTTTTCAGATTCACTGCTGGCATTAGGGAAGCAGCGAAGTGTCAGCTACAGCTGCGGATTGCCTTAGAAAAGCGAAAGCTTTCTTAATGTCAGCAGGTTTCCCGTTCATTCTCCTTTGCCAAAATTAATCACAACCGCGAGCATTTTTTGGCAAATCAAAATGCATGCACTTACGATTGTAGCTGCTGTTAGGTTCACCGAGAGCTGCTGTTTAGGTCTCCTTTCAGTTTCTCTCTGCATCGCCCCTTCTCCCTACTCAAGAATTCAGTGTCCAGAGAGATCCAAGCCAGCCGAGTAGATAACTGTGCCTGCTTTGTTCCATGAACACGTTAACATTACAACGAAATTATGGAGCAGCCAACCTGGAGAACCGTCTGAAGTCCAGCAGAGCAGAAGTTCTATAACAAGGACACACGAAGAAACCACATTGAGAGGGGTAGGAGGGGTGGAGAGGCGAGCCTCGGACTGCTGCGTGGTGGGTGAGAATCAGGAGGGATATCTCGGCCACAGAGGTTCCCCCCAGAGAACTGAGGGACCCCAGCCCCCCACCAGGCTTCGCAGTCCAGAGGGCTAGTGCTGGAAAGAAGAACCCCATAATATTTGTCTGTGAAAAACAGTGGGGACTCTGACCACCCTGGTGGAACAGAAGGCTGTGGGAAACCCAGGTGTCCTCTTAAAGGGTCCCCACAGACTCAGTCATAGGCACTTACCTTGGGCTCTGGCAGACGGATGGTGACTCGAGCATTAGAGGCCTGTGGGGGGCAGACTGAGGTTTGTGGCTTTAGGGTAGGCTGACCAGACATACTGTTTTAGACGCGACAGAAAACAAGGGTACTGTCCCATTTCAAGTGGTACGTATGGTCGGCCAATCTCACTGAGTTCAATTCAAGGTGTCTTTTGAAATAGGACAGTGCTGTTATTTCCGGTCCTGTTTAAAATGGTACATCTGGTCACCCTACTTTAGGGCAAGGGCTGAAGAACAGTCGCCACTTCACCTGAGTGGGGTCCTCCTCCGGTGCAACTGGCAGGCAGACACCAACTTTCCTAGGTTGTTCCCTCCCCCCACACAGCCAAATCTGAACCTGATTGGTTTGGTGAGCTCTGCTTACACAGCTGACTCATGGGGACCCCGCCCTGCCCCACTCTCTCTGGCGAGCAGCCAGCCCCACCCTCATTGCAATCTTTCTTGGAAAACCGTCAGAGTCCACGGGCCTCAGTGTGCTCTGAGACTTCTGTGGAGTGGCTCCAGACACAGCACTAGCACCAAACCAGAATCTACAGGAGCACCCAGCACAGGTGACCAGTGAGACTGTGCCAGGGCCCTGCAGACACCTACGACACATTCCACATAGTGAAAAGCAAGAACCTACAACCAAGATTACTCTACCCAACAAGGCTATCACTCAAAATTGAAGGACAGATGAGCTTCCCAGACAAGAAAAACTGAAAGGAGTTCATTCCCACCAAACAGTATTATAAGAAATGTCAGAGGGACTTCTTTAAGATGAAAAAAATATGAATTATAAAATGGCAATAGCTACATATCTATCAACAATTTCTTTCAATTTAAATGGATTAAAATCTTCAATCAAAAGACATGGAGGATATTGTACTGAGTGGAGTGTCAGACAGGAAAAGACAGATGCAAGTTGATTTCACTTATGCATAGAATCTACAGAAGAAAATAAACAATTAAAACAGAAATAAACCCATTGATATAAAAAAAAATTTTGGAGAGTTGCCAGATGGGAAGAGGTTTGGGGGTGTGGGTGAAAATAGGGGAAAGGGTTAAGAAGTACAAATTGGTTGTTACAAAGTATAATGGTTATTATGGAGACATAGGGTATAACATAAGGCATATAGTCAATAATATTGTAATAACTATGTATGGTGTCAGATGAGTACTAGATTAGTTGGGGTAATGAAAGAAGGACTGGAGGGGTGGGTGAAAAGGGGGAAGAGATTAAGAAGTACAAATTCATAGTTACAAAATAGTCATGAGAATGTAAAGTACAGCATGGGGTGTACAGTCAATAATATTGTAGTAACTCTGTGTGGTGCCAGAAGGGTACCAAACAAGTTAATGACAACATGTAGTAACGTTTATACCACAAGTAAGTGTAAAGGGCTAAAGAAGTCATAAAGCGTGAGGCACAAACTGTTTCGGAGGGAGCCAGGGAAGACTTTGCAGAAGACAGGGTATTACAAGTAGATGGAAAAGATGAGTAAAACATCAAAAGGCAGAGAAGGGAAAGGACATTTTCAATCAAAGACTGTTGTGCCTGCATTAAATGAAGGCAGAGAAATGCCTTCCAATAAGAGTTGGTGACACGACTTGTGGAGACTAGAACAAGCAGTAGAAACAGACACCTGGGTCTACACCATGCATCTGCCTGTGATGATGGTTTAAACACAGTGATCCTTAGAAGACGTTTAACAGGTTTGGTCTAGTCCTCAGAGTCTTTCAGTATCTCACATGCCTCCTGTTCTCAGTGTCTAGAAAGACACAATACATTCCTTTCACCAGTGTAAATCAATCTGCCTGGACTGGTACTCAATCCAAAGATGATATTTATTCCATAGTCACTTCCATAGAAACCAGATCACAGACACTGGAATGTGCTGACCGCTGGACTCAGTCATATTAATTTGCTCCAAGTAGAGTATTTCATGATAATACTGAACAAAATTGCAAACTTGCTTGTATAATGTTTTTATGTAGATCTCCATGTGTGAAAATGTTGGGAATAACATTCTAAGTAAAAAGAACCACCTGTGATTACATAATCCTCACAGGCCTCCGTTAGACGTGCAATGAGATGGGTGCTTGCAGAATGCTGTTTATTTAGCTTTGGTCTTATAAAGAAACAAATCATTTGCATGTTTCTCTCAATTAAGTATTATACCGACATACTTAATTAAAACTATAAAGGGCACTGACAACATTTCATTGTTCTAAAGAAAGAGGAGACATTTCGTGCAGTTCAGACTGTTTCTGTATTTAATTTTCCTGACTTTTTTTTTTTAACTGTTCAAACTGTGCTCCTATGAATGTTGTCAATTAGGATGAAAGGAAGAAAAATTAAAGTCACTCTTGAAAATGCACTTGTTTGGGGAATCTGTGTACACTCAGAAAGTTGTGATTTGCATATTTCATGTATAATTAAGCCCAGGAAAAGTGAACACTGGAGAAGCTAGGGCAGTTTTCACTCTCCAACTGTGTCTTATTTGTCATCATTGAAGATTCATGTCTGGAGACATGATCTCTTTTTATAAAATGTTAGACTTACTTTTTTCCTCACAAAAATACTGTCGGAATTCTTTTAGATTTCCACTGTGTTCACTTAAATGTATTTATGGGTGTATATTGTGTGACAGTGCTGGGACGATGATTGTTGAGATAAACACGTATAACAAAATGTACACTGGAATGAAAGTTAGAAACTTGAGTTTGAATCACAGTCCTTCCATTATATTTATGAAAGGTTTCTATAAGTCACAGCTATGTCTCAACAAAATGGAAATAATGGCACATATTCCATGTACTGTGATATCAAATGGAGAATGTCAACCACTTAATGTACATGTAAGCACTTTGTAAACTGCTGCCCATCAAACGAATATAACAATATTTTTCTGAGATTGTAATCTTCTTAAATCAAAAAGACAAAATAAATTAATGACTCCTGTCCAAAAGAGGCTTATAAGTCTAGCAGAAAAAGACATATATATTAATATAAGCCACCATAATTCAAGTAGAATAGAATGTATAATATATGAGAGAAATAAAGCAAGCACATAAATATGGCAAACTTGCCTACAGATCATTTTATTTGTGAGTGGACCTGTTTGGCATAAGACCCACTGGGGATAGATCAGGACCAGAGGAAGTCAAATTTCATTCCCAGGGAAGAAATCAGAAAAAATTTTTTTCTCATTTGAACCCAGGATTGAGGAAAAATCGGATATTAATATTAGCAGCAAGTTTCTATGTGGTTGCTTCTGCTTTTATTAATTTGTCAAAGCCTTTTAGAACTGCTGGGGAAAGTCACCTGTGAAACCTTTTCAGTAAGCTCCACTGAGAAAGAAAGAGGGATATTCCTCCATATTGCATGCTCTGTTTCTCTCTCTCTGTCTCTGTCTCTGTCTCTCTCTCTCTCTCTCTCTCTCTCTCCCCCGCCCCTTCCTCCTTTTATACTCCTGTGTCCCTTTTTCTAGTTATCTCTCTTGCATGCACACACATGCAGAACTGTTTACGATATTTTTCTAAGTTCTCTAGAAGAGCAAGATGAGAAAATTATTGACTTATTGGTGAATTACAGGAACTTGATAATACAACAGGTTCTGAATGTCACATCTTTCAACTAATTAATATTAATACCTGCAAGGGATTTATTTTAATTGCATAGCATTCATTCCCTTTTCCCCTTACTGGGCATATCTGTGTGCATGTGACTGACTTGGTTCAATTTTATTGAAATTTAGACTGTTGACTCATGGGGTTCCTTCCAAATAAGATTATATGATTCTATCTATCAACTTTGGCCCATCATTGTATATTTAATGACAGTGTGACATGTTGTCATTCAAATAAGCTGTCCTGATGGGGACTAGGGATGGTGTATGACTGCAACACTGGACAAGAAAATGTAGTCCTGCTCTAAAATCTGAGGGTTAAATCTCACATAACACATTCCATGCATGATGACAAGGAGCAACACACACGTGCGCGCGTGCGCACACACAGACACACACACACACACATCCAAGGGTGAGTGATAATCCAATACATGGGATCAAGAACAAAATCAGTTGCTGGAACCCACAAGAACAAAAATCAACACTTGAAACAAAACTAATAGACAAGTATCATGGTTATACTAAATTACCTATAGCTTTCAACTGTGTGGGGAATAGGTTTAAGGTCAGCTGGACCACGTCTCTTTTTCGTTGCACCTCATCTGCTGTCGGTAATAGACAAGTCATAACTGAGACAGCTATGGTTTTCCATCAACCTTAACATGTTTTTCATCAACACAGCAACCAATTTATCCCAGATGTTGGGGGCAACTTCTTTAAACACCTATAATTTGTTCTTCTTACCTAGAATAATTTTGCTTCTATTCACAGGTAAAGGTACCACAGCTTCAAGGGAGAGGGTCTGAGAGATGATGCTAGTGGTTGGTGTATGAAGTGGATTGGGACCTTCAGGATACCATCAGCACCAACAGCAGCACAGTAGTCATTGAGCAGTGACTATGAGACAGGTACTGTGCAAACTGATGTAAAGAAGTAGTTCACTTAACCCGTACAGACAATTCATAGAGGCTCCTCCTAGTCTCATTTTATCTGTGAGTAACCTCAGGCTTTGAGGCATCTTTCTGTAGTCAACCAACTAAGGTTTTATTGAAAGACAGTGCAGAAGTGAGTCTATATTCTATAATGCTATGTAGTTGGCTATGTGGTTTCTTGGTAATTCTGATGGTTTTGACTTGAAAATGTAGAATGAACTCTGATAGAACACAGGCATTTTGAGCTACCTCCCATTTCATCGTTCAGCTGCCAATTTCATAAGGTGCCACCTGCTTCCTTTGCCTTTGCTGGCACACAAGGTACCCATACCAGGTGCCTGGGTGCCCTGGTGTACTATAGGACTACACAGGAGTTCCACAGGACATTATACAATATTAATCAATACTTGACATTTGTTAGACATCCCCCAAATATAAAACAATAAATCTGAGAGAGTTCATGGTTTAAACACTAGATTACTCTTTATTTGTTTGTTTGTTTGTTTGTTTGTTTGTTTGCACTGCCCTGTAGAATTAGGGACATCTACGGGGGAGTGCCAAAGTTTGGGCTCCTCAGTGAAGAAGAGATCAGGGCATAAAGAGCTTTGATAACATCGTATCTTTGCAAAAGTGCCATGAAAATCAACATGGAATAGCAAACAAGAATGGCAGCATATGGTTTAATTCCAAGGCTTAAAACATTGTGCAGCACACAGCCTACTAGTAATTCCTTGTGCTTAAATAATGATGAAATTATAATGTTATATTTTCTTTACATTTATATGCATTTAAGAAAATTACTACTAAGTTATTTGGACATAAATACTATGTTGTTTGCACTTAACTATGCAATAATATGAATTGTTAGATATTTCTTTTGACATATGGGCACCATGAAAAGATTTCTGAGATGAGGGCACTGAAAAACTAAGAAAGTCTGGCAACCTCTGAATTACCCTGTTTCTGAGTTTCCTGAGTTAAAACTTTGGACCCGACGTGTCAAGTTCTATCCATGTATAAATTGCCTTCATTACTTTTAGGATTAGGTATAAATTCACAGGTGTTCATGAGTGGCACCAGAGGGTATACAACATAACTGATGAGTGCAATGAACTCTATTCTCTGTTGGATAAACCTTGGCCAGTAGTAAGTGACAGTTGGAATGGAGCCTTACAGATAAGTTCCTGCTTCTTTTCTCTTTCATGTAGGCTCTGTTAGCCAGCACCCATGGGGACTGGTAGATGCTGGATAAATGTAAGTGGACTCACAGTTAACTGGCATCTATGCCAGATAAATGTAGTATTATTTCTTCGATTCTTTTGTGGGTTGCTTGAGATTGCTGGTTGCTTGAGTTCTGGTTAACAGAAAATCTACTGTACTTCACGGAGGCATAGTTTGTTTTGGGGGTTGTTCTTGTAGAATTTCCAAAGTTGTGAAGCCACATGAGGCTACCCACTAAGTGAACTGCTCTCTTTCCTTGAAGTTCTCCGAGAGAGTGACCAGAATACAAAGCATGACACTACAGAGCCTCATATCTTTGCTTGACTCAGTTTTCTTTCTCATCGCCATTACTGTCCTGTTTTTGAACCTTTATCAGTACAATGACAGCACCGTATTGTTTTCCTTGGTCTCACTTTCTAGATGGCCCAGGCTGAGATATTATAATTATCCACTTAAACCAATGAAACAACTGTTTCATCACGTGAATGACTGATAATGATTAGATTGCAGTTCCTCAAAATACTAGGATCAGAAAAGAAGTTTGGGTGTTTTCCAAAGGTTCTTTGGGAAAAAGATTCCCAAATGTAATGTTTTATCATCCTTGGAATCTTTCCCAAAATATCCACACTCTTACGGACACTGACAAATTTCAGTGATATCCAACTAACGATGTTGTAAGATAGCTTCATCTCATTATTTTTTAACCTTAACAATACAGTCACTATATGGTTATTTGTCTTAAAATCTGTGCATTAAAAATAACCAAATGAATCAACTTTCAAGTGAATTTAGTCTTCTGATTTTAAAGAAATCATTACATTTTCGTTTTGCCAGCCTTAGAAGTGTCCAGATGAATCCAAAGGGAAAGCACGTAGCACTTGTTGAGCTGTCTCTTCATACCAGCTACCAATGTAGGTACTATAATTACGTCACTGCGTTGACACTCGGGACTCCCTTATGAAGCAGGTACTGTCTCATAAAGGACAGAACTGGGGTCAGTGCTCGTGAGTTGCACAATGAATGCTTCAAAACTAGGAAATGATCAATTTGGTTGGACATCTGGTTTACCTGATTATTTCAAGAGAGAGTGATAAAATGAACACTTTTCAGAGTTATCGAAAGGTTACAAACTTTAAATTGTTAATAATCTGCTTATACAATGCTTTCTAATAGTGAGTTCCCAATGATAAATTAGCTCATTCATTATGTGGGAATTCAGTCTGCCACACGGGGCAAAAAAGATACAGACGCACGCTCTTTAATCACTGTTCCTGGGGATGTCTGCACATGAGAGCTCCCCCTGACTTCTGAGGCACTGAGCACAGAGAGCAGTAACAGACCCCAATCTGATCCTGCTGTACCCCCGCTGTGCTCATCTGAGCTCCCTGGGAGCGCCTGTGAATTCAATATGAGCTCCGAGTTGAGTTAAACTTCTCCCCGAGAAAGAACGTGCTGGGCCTTCGGTTCTCTCTGTGTGTTTTCTCAGTGGAGTTCATCTACTTAAAAGTTCCAAGTCAATATGTTTGAGCTTGAACTTTTCCATCGCCAGTCCATATCTGTCTTCTCTCTCTCTGTGTCCCCTTCATGCTAAACACCCTTCTAAACTGATGTGCTGTTGGAATAGCATTTATCCCCAGTTCTTTCAGAAAATTGGTTTGGTTAATGATCCTGATTTAAAAATCATTACTGCTAACAACCACTGATATTTTACTCTTCACATTTAAGCTTTCACAAGTGTTTCCATGAAACATTTTGATCACCCACATGACAATGACATTTCTCATTACAATCATCGACTGGATTCTCAGACTTTTGTATGCCTATCTATTGTGAACTCTGTCACCAAAGTCATTAACACAGTGTTTAAAGTTCATTCTTTTGTGGTTGTCAAATTTGGCAGGAATAGAATTTTTGTAGATAACATTCCATCAATGGATACATTTGTTTTTTGCCATCAGTTAAATCCCGTATCAGTAATGGATATATGCTGTCCGTCCCCATTCCTCTGTCATTTTGTTTTTTTTTTTTCCTAACTAAGGATTGTGCTTTCTTCTGCTTTTGGATTTTGGATATGGCAGCACGAGGATAGAACAGATTAATTTCTTTTATGATTAGCACATTGATGTATACATAGTAGCTGTCATAAGCTAGCATAAGCATGAAGTAGCTGCTCTCTATACTTACATGTGTCATAATTATCATCATGGCTACTACCATTCTTTCCATTTACTTATTTTGTCCCCCAAACATAGGCAGGCATTGTGCAGGGCCTAACTTCAGGATGATGAAATGTTTTTATAACATAGCTGCCTAACGGGAAAAAAGAGCCTGAATTTAAAACAAAATTAAGCAAAACAACAACCTACCTTCTCTACGAATTTCAAAGGACAAATGACATTTGAAATTTACACTGTATGTGTTGGGCTCTTTGCTCAGATGTGATCAGCTGGATTGTCAGGCCATTGTGGAAGTCAGGGGTCAGGAACTGAACGTTACCATTCCCCTGACGTTCGTATGCTGTGGCCCTAAACCCCAGTGTGGTGGTATTTGGAGGTGAGTCCCCATGATTGGATTAGTGTCCTTAGAAGAAGAGAGCAGAGCTCGCTCTCTGCCATGCCATGACACAGAGAGCGGGTGACTGTCTGTAACTTACTATACAAAGAGGTCCTTCGTCAGCTCCCACCAGACTGGCACACTGATCTCAGACTTCTAGGCTCCAGAACTGAGAAAAATACACTTCCGTTGTTTAAGCCCCCCAATCTGTGGTATTATTTTGTCATGACAGCCTGAGCTGATGAAGACATAAAGGAAAAAGGGTAAGGAAGCACAGAATGGCTCCTGGAGACCTAGGACATGGTGCTACTGTTCTAAGGACTCCATAGAACTTCCAGTGAAACTCAGGGCAGGTGCATACATATTGCTCCAAAACCAGAGACATTAAGACCATGGGTTCTAGATTGGACCACCAGATTCGAATCCAGCTTCTCCAACTGTCTTGGTCAGTAAAAGGGAGTAAGTTATATAATGTTTCTGATCCTCAATTTCCTCATCTGTATAATGATCATAATAATAATCATAGGGTTGTGTTGAGTATTAAATGAGGTAATACAAATCATGGCCTTAGCTGTGTAACAGAATATGGTCCCCTGAATTGAATCCATGAAGGCAGAGGCCCTTGGAAAAAAGCATTTTGTCCTAAGCAAAAGGCATGGGCTCTGATCATTTCTCTTAAATGATAGAACCAGAAGTTAGAACTTCATAGGTGCTTCTCCAATGAAATCATCAACTTCGTTGGATGACAAATAAAAGCATTGGTGATTTTCAACACACTGATGGCAGTAATGAGAAGTTACACAGTCTTCTGCCAGTAATGTTTGCCCGGCCTCACCTGAACAAGTCTGTGTTAAGACATAAGAACTATGGGGCAGAGCCTTGATGCGCTTTGAAAAGGGAGCCACGGCAAAAATTAACAAAGATCAAGGTTACTTACTCTCTACAAAGCTTAAAAAAAAATAGATAGACGGGGCTACAGCAGAGGACAAGGTGACCTTTCCAAACAACTGAGTCAATTCAATTCATCAATCTGTTCATCAATCCATGGCTCTCCTAGGACCAGATCAGTACCAGGCAAAGTATTTATTTGTGTGAGAGACACAAAGACTCAGTGTGTGTGTGTGTGTGTGTGTGTGTGTGTGTGTGTGTGTGTGTTAGGAAAGACACAAAAAGGGGTGAAAAAGACAAGACAATGTTCCTCTATCTGTAGGAAATCACCAAAAACTCAGTTGCTTTAGTCCTGTATTTTCTTCAGTGTCTATGAAGTTGGTTTTAACCAGTTAAGTAGATGGGAAAAGCTAGATTCTAGGAGTTAAGTTCAAAATGAGCAATTTTTTTTTGTAAATAAATAATCTATGGGGATGTAATGAACAGCATGGTGACTATAGTTAATAATATTCTGTATATTTTAAAGTTGCTAAGAGAGTACTTCTTATCAATTCTCATTACAAGAGAAAAACAATGTAACTGTGTGTGGTAATAGATGTTAACTAAACTTACTGTGGTGATGATTTTGCAATATATGGAAATAGTGAATACAATATAATATACATTATATTGTATACCTGAAACTAATATAATGGAAGATAAAGTAGGTAAGTATTGAATTGGGGCTGACAATGGCCATAATCTTATGAAATACATAGGATTTCTTTTAGAGTGTGACAATTAGAGGAGCATAGAATGCAGAGGAGAGATGGAGAGAGAGTTGCGGTGAGGAGAAGGAAGCTGAACCCCACCAAACCTGATTTGATATAAATGCACAATTGCTCCATTTTCCTTGCACATTGAGCTGAGCCTCAGATATTTTCAATCACTGGAATTTCGGCTGATATTACATCGGTCCATTATCATTAACTAAATGCAAGACTTTATTTGGGTTCCTTCAGTTCTCCACTGGATCCAATCCAGAATACCATATTGCATTTCCTGAGCTTTTAAGGAATACTATGAAATATATCAAAAGCATTCAGGGATAAGATATCAGAGTCAAATTATTATTATTTGGCCTTATCCAAGATCTCAGGTTTCCTTTAGTCACAGCAATATGAGACTTCAGTGCTAAATTCTTTGATGTTCTTTATCAAAGTCATAAGCAAATACATGGAATTTCAACCAAATAAAATCAAAGAGTTATTTCAAATTTCTGTTTATTTATTAACAGTCCGTTAGTGGTAACAATTAAAATCTACTTCCTTGTTAGAAATACTTCTGTGAACAGTTAACATCGCATTATCAGGCACAAAATAATTTGAGAAACCACTTCTGGCAACTTTACTTCTGATAGAACTCCAGAGCTCAGATCTTGACATAGGTAGGATTGGATTTAAATTTGCAGCCATTAAGGCAGGTGTCCACTTTATATTAGAGTTTTAATTTCATATTTGTCACTAAGGAAACTGATTTGCATTTTAATGGGAAAATCACTACACAAACCTTTGAAACATTTTACGTAAAGGTTGACGGCAAAGTCAAAAGAAGTGTGTTCATATCTTGAAAAAAAAAAAGTTAAATTAAATGAATTGAAATTATTTTATTTTTCAAATTAGATATTCTATTGGAAATTAAACCTATGCTTTTGCCTTTCTAAATATGGTAGAGAACTTACTTTTTCATTGAAATAGAGTCATATATATTTACAACATGCATCATATAGATCTTCTCTATCAGAACTGTAAACTATTTAGAATTGACTTTGTCTTTAAAAGAGATCTTTGTTCTGTGCAATTGTTGGTGTCTTGATTTTCTCATCCATATGTTTTTCATTAAGTGTCCAAGGGAATCCCTGATGTGTAAGTACACATTTATGTGGAACAATTTCTTTTTGTTTTTTGGGGGGAGGGGAGCTGGTACGGCGACATCAACTTCAGCCACAATGGAAAACCTCACCAAGGTAGTCACAAGTGAGCCAAAGCGACACTGTTGCCCAATTTCCTAAAAGAGATCTGTACTAATTGAAAACAATGACTTTTAACATTTTACTAGTAGTGGACAAGTAGTCATCAGTTTAAATGTAGAAAAATTATTTTAAATATCTAAAGCAACATGGTTTTCAAAGAAACTTGGGAACTTAGATAAGTTATTTCTCTTTTCCGAGCACCAATTCCACCTTGATATCTGTATCTTAGCTTAATACCGCATTCTCAAGCTTGGTACAATAATTTATACATATTGTGTGTGTGCATGTGTATGTGTGTGTGTGCGTGTGTGTGTGTGTGTGTGCATGTGTGTGTGTGTGTGTGTGTGTGTGTGTGTGTGTGGTGTATGAAGAAGCTATGAGATATGTTTGATGTGTATAGGATGCCTCCTCCCACTTATTCTTT
Organism: Lyroderma lyra; assembly: GCA_004026885.1. NCBI lineage: Eukaryota > Metazoa > Chordata > Mammalia > Chiroptera > Megadermatidae > Lyroderma > Lyroderma lyra. Next base: position 20,644 of record PVJL010004444.1, read on the forward strand.
CTACACAGGGTTTTTCTGTAATTGTTACATGTTTGTGTGTTTTTTTATCCTAAGTTGTGTTGACTGTCATCTTGCAAAGCCCTAAGGAAAGAAATCTTGCTTTTATATTTGTATTGAAATCAAAATAAATTAAAAAGTTAAATTAGTGAGAACTGAAATCGTGATGTGTTGAGACCTTCTATCTAAGAACAGGGGGTTTATACTTCCATTTGCTCAAGTTTACTTTCGTATCTTTGGAAGTATTTTATACCCTCCCTATAGACACACACACGCACACACACACACACACCCTGGAGTGGGGATATGTGAGCAGAGCTCTTTTCTCTAATTCACCTCATGCAAACATTTCTGTTACATGAGCCTCTTTTCATGGACAGCACATTTGGACTAAGTCTCAGAAGAGCCTTGAAAGCATTTGATATTAATTAAATACATACAATATACCACAAATTTTGCCACATCCCTTGAATTATTCTAGCCATGATTCTCCTCCCCTATTGCAAATGGTAAAATTAGGATGTTGCACCACATAGTGTAAGAGATAATTTCCAGCCCCAGAGGCTCGTTCTAAGGTTCTAAATGAGAATTCCTCAACAACAGCAAGATTCTGGGTTATATTCCCTTTACTTCTCCATTTACTTAATTTCTCAGAAGACTCTGAACTGAGAGGCACACGGTATTACAAAGTGACTTTTATAAGTGTTAAAACTATTGCCTATTTTGCTGTTGAAATTAGTTGTTAGGTTTCACCTATGTGTTTTTCTTTAATTTACTAAGAAAAATGGATGGCATTTTCCTCAAATTAATAAAGATAACCTGCAGGGAAATACCTAATTATCCTAAATATATTTTAAAACTCCCTAAAGGAGATACAAGAAAATCTTTTTTTCAAATGAGTCTGTTAGCATAGCTTAAAATTTTTTTGATAAACTGTGGGATCATCACCATGGTGGGGTTTATTGGGACTTTCTTGTTTGTGCTACACAAAGAAAGAGATGTATTATCCTATAAAGAAACATGTAGCTGCAAGGAGGAAATAGACCATTTAAATGCAAATCTCCAAATCCAAGAGATTCACACTCTAAATAGAAGTGGGTCTTTGGGATGACTCATGAAGTTAGCAATATATAGACATTCTTTTGGGATTACTACTTATATTAGGAAATCTAATAACCTGCTTTATTTTGTGAGGGTGCAATGTCCTACCACCCACATATCCCTTAGACTTTTCTTAGTTACTATTGCTCATAATGCGTGGGCTTCCTGGTTGTTAAAAGTTTCAGTGGATCCTTAAATTATAAATCAAGTGACAACAAAGCTCTAGTTCTAGCTACAGTCTTAAATTGCCTATGGTAATTACATAATATATATTCTCCTGTCACAATGATTGGAAAAGTGTTGAAGAAAAGTATGTTAAAAAGACAGAATGGGGCAACACAGTTTCATAAGAAGATTTTCACTACAAGATACACACCTGAGCTGTCTTTCCACAAATCATACTGAGTAATTCATTTTTAATTTCCTCCCTATATTCTAAGGCATCGTAAGCTATTTGTAAGCTGCATTTATAATGCTGAAAAGTATAGTCAGATTTTCGCTGATAAGTTCTGCCATCCAGGTTTCGATCTCATTTCCAGAATTTTGGTTTATAAAAAGTAACCATTGCCTATGAAGTCTAACAAATTAATTTCACAAATTCATCCTAGAAAAAGTGCTACATACCTTGTTACTGAGTATCACTACGGTCACCTTCGAAGCACTCCCCTTGGGAAGCTGTGCACCGATGCCAATACCTAGTCCATCCTTCAGAGCAGTTTTGGAACTCTTTTTCTGGAATGGCCATCAGAGCTGTTGTCATATCCAAAGTCTGACCATTAAGTTATGACATTTTACAGAGTTGATTGTACAGTTCAGCCAAAGTAAGTGCACAGTGGCAGTTTTGTGAACTTCGTCAGATTTGGGGTATGATGACAGCTCTGATGACCATTCCAGAAAAAGAGTTCCAAAACTGCTTTGAAGGGTGGACTAGGCACTGGCATCGGTGCACAGCTTCCCAAGGGGAGTGCTTTGAAGGTGACCGTAGTGATACTCAGCAATGACATATGTAGCACGTTTCCTAGGGCAAGTTTGCAAAATTAATTGTCTGAGCTCATATAGATATAGATATATTTACAGACAATCTTTGTTCCCACTCCCAACTCTAGGTAACCATTATTCCTACTTTCTGTCTCTATAAATTTCCCTATTCTGGGAAATTTGTCTCAGTGAAATCATACAACATGTTGTCTTTTGGGCTTCTATCACTCGGCGTAATGCCTCTGAGTTTCATCCACATTGTAGCATATGTAGGTAGTTTTCTTTTTATTGGCGAATGATATTCAGTTGGGCCGACTCTGAATTTAAAGGAGAAGAAACTGAGATCAAATGAGGTGGCATGACTCAGTCAAATTTCTGTAACAGGTCTGTGGCTCTTGAACTTGCCCTCTGTGGATGTGAAATTGTATTCTGACCCAGGATGGTAAATGTCCTGACCTCACCCTCGCTGGTTCTGCTCTGGGAGAGAAATACCAACATGCAACGCGCAGGTGACTGTGGGGGGGGCTTCTCACACTAAGTGTGGTCGTCACTCAGCCAGACCATGAAGCTTGATCCTTGCTGTTTCCCAGCCCTTTGCTGTAACCTGTGAGATGCAGCCACACGCCCCCACACCTATTTCTTTGGGAAAATGTGTGCATTAGAGTCGTGGTGACTATTTCAGAATTACTTATCTATTTACTTATTTTTCTCCCTTAACTGGCCTATGAGCACTTTTACATCAGGGAGCTCTCCGAGCCGTAGGAGCCGTCACTCACACACAGAACTCTGTGGCTAAAATCCTATTTCCTCCCAAACGCTTTGTAAGTAGAGAATGTCCTATGTCAGTCTTCTGAGGTCCCACACGTAGTGAGTAACAGAGATAACTAAAGCAGTCATATTTTGTTCACTCATACACAGGGAACATTTTAGTGACTAAAGATGAACTCCCTGTTTTATTTTTTCTTGGATATCCAGGAAAAGTTACTGCTATGGTATTTTGCAATCTCCAAGGAATCTAATGAAGGCTATCCCTCTCTCTAATTAGTCCCATTTGATTTCCATTTGATTAAGAACAACTTGGTGACTCATGCTTGCCTTCTCACCTGCTTTTAATTAGGTCTCATGAAACACAATTTGGTGAATCTGGCCATTCACCTCATTATAAAAAGAGACATATTATCCCAAACTTGGTTTCTAATGAAAATAAAACCTTTTTTTTCCAGCCAAAAGGTATTATCTGCCCTTGTCTATTAACTATTTGCAAAATAGACATAAATCATTAATTTTCATGGACACATCAGTTACTCCTAACGTCAGATTTTTGACAATTAATTTTTATTTGTATATTTATCTCTTGACCAGATACTTTATTTAGGCCATTAAAGGAGGAAATGAGTAGTGCAGATGGTGGCGTACTCCACATGGTAGAGTGGTGCTGATGGTGGAGGGGTGCAGATGGCGGAGGGGTACAGATGGCGGAGGGGTGCAGATGGCGGAGGGGTGCAGGTGGCGGAGGGGTGCAGATGGCGGAGGGGTGCAGGTGGCGGAGGGGTGCAGGTGGCGGAGGGGTGCAGGTGGCGGAGGGGTGCAGGTGGCGGAGGGGTGCAGATGGTGGAGTGGTGCGCCGCACAGAACCTGTCAGACTCCTTAGGTTCAGATCTGCTCACTTCCTCTTGCCGTATTTGTAACCACAAGCTGGCTCCATTTCATTCGAGCTTCCTTATGCAAAATGAGAATAACACCACTATCTGTCCTGCTGCGTTGGAGCAGGTGGAAAGATACATTTTGCAAGGACAGCCCGTGTGATAGTTCCTGACACAGCACACAATCATATCTGTATAGCTATTATTGAATTGAGATAGTTTTCTGGGATTCCTTTTCTATTATTAGTTTTAGATTGTTTCATAGAGCTGGGATTTTTGTGTGATATCATTCCAAATATTCTCTCCTTGGTTCATCAACAATCAGATATCCCAAAGTTTCAATCCCAGGAGCACCAATAGTCCCTTTTCATCAGTGCACTCAGCCTTTCAGATCCCGCTAATGTGGCCTATAAGCAAGACGTCTGCTGTCAAAATGCGGGTGAGTTTGTACGTCATGCCCCACAGTGTGTCTAATTGTTGTAAATGAAATCGGCTAGTGTCCTACGATTCCCTAACGCCATTATTACGTATTGTCATTAATGTGATTGTGTGGCTTCATGATAACATTTACCTTCATGAAAAAGTGGAAAATTCAAGTGGAAATTCAATACAGACTAGAACGTACTGGGGAGAAGAGCATGAGAAAGACACAAAAACAGGGAATTGATGTTCCATGAGTACAGAGTTTCAGTTTTCTAAGATATTAATGTTCTGGAGAGCCGCTGCACAAAATGTGCAGGTAATAATGCTGTCTGTGCATTTAACATGGTTAAGATGGCAACTTTTGTGTCACACATTTTTTTACTAGGAAAAAAACATGAATTTTAGCCAAGGGGTATGCAATTATACTAAAACAAGTATGCTGTTATATGTGTTACAGATTAGAAATGTGATTTATTAATTGATCAAATCATTTTGGAATCCAGATTCTGAAACAGAAATATCCCTAAAGAAACTCTAACTTTTTTATTACATATACTTGTATAACCCCTATTTTATCTCCTTCCAATGGTATAGATAATGGACAATGAAAAGACTACATAAACATATTCTTTGGGTTACTCATCAGAAAATTTTAAAAATCGAATTATTTTTCATCTCTGTTACTCACTTAATTTGGCTCTTCAGAAGACTCACACAATTGGATCTTCCTAAATGACAAATGACGAATTTGAGAAACCGTCTTCGTGTGGCCAACCAGCTGCTGTCGGCGTGTGGGCGCGCGGGGTGTGAACGAGCTGTGTCTTCCGCGCCTTCCCACGGAAACTTAGAGCAATCTGAGGCCTCGCACCCCGCGGCGCCTTAGTAAGCTGCGGAACTGGCCGTCTAATCCCAAGCCGGGTCAGGCATCCCCAGCCCTTGCCACTCTCTCCTTCTGCCCTCCCGAATTCTCCACGTCCCCTCTTTGGCGTGCTCACTAAGCTAGCCCGAACCCAACTCTCCAATTCTGTCATCTAGTGATTTACTTGAGGAGCATGGTTCAGAGCACACAGGCAAGAGTGAGATTGCAACTCAATACGGAGAGAATTTCAGAGTAACAAGTGCTTTTCAGCCATGAATGAAAAGTTACTGCAAAGGGTACTGTGAAATGTTCTTTCCGCAGTCCACGTAAGATGCAAAGAACTCTCTAAGGAAAGGTGAAACGTTTGGAGAAATGGTTCTCTTATCTTGAGAACTATATTTTACAACTGGGTCGTTCTCCTCTCATAAGAGTAAGTTTCTGTCACACGAGGTTGATGACCTCCTTTAACGAAAATCAGAGAGAAAAACAACAACAAAGATATAGCAATCTAGAAAACCGTACACACATACAGCAGAGCAATTTTGTTTTCTTCATACACACACACACACACACACACACCAGGTAAGTTATCATTGATATTTCAAACGCTATAGAATTATGTACATTTTAAATAAGTCGAACAGTTCTTAATCATTCATTTTTTTATCCGCTCTTTGACCTATCACTGACTCATTCTTGACTCTATCACCAAGATGAATTACTTGTGAGTTTTTGTGCAATTGCACGAAATTTCAACTTGCTAAATAAAGATTTGCTCTTGTCCTTGTTCAGAGAGTATTAAGTTATAGACCTCATTTAGAGATCTAGAAATGAGTTAATGATTTTAAAACACATTTTCAAGATTAAATGCCAGAAATTTTGCACACAATAGGAAACTCACCCCTCTGCCACCGCTGGGGGAAATGCAGTCCCACACATAACACACTGGTCATTATAAATTGGTGTCCTGTCAGCCAGCCCAGACAGACGTCGTTTCATATTTAACAAAGTGATATAATGAGTTATTAACCCTGTGAAGAAAAGAGTCATAATTCCGTGCCGTCGTATCTCCAACAGCACAAAATCCTCTAATTCCCTCCAGTGGATTTAGATGCTATGTTTTGGCTCTACACACCTCAGCAGAATATGGATCTTGATAAGGGTTACTTTTATTTGCTTGCATACAAACAGGTTGGATTCTTCAGCAAGCTCTTTTCTTCCCTCTTGTCAAGCTTTCTCTAAGCATCTGTCATTATTTCAACATCTGGAGGGGCAGATAAGCTGCTCCAATTGGAACACGACAGTCAGCAACTTTCTCCAGGAAACTAAATTTGTCACTTCTGCAAAGCGTCCGTCTTCTGCCAGCTTTTGACTTTCTATCCTCAGGCCAAACTCGAAAATCAGGCCTCCCAGTTTGTAAGGCTGCTGTGCTGGGGACTAATTCGGCTATAGAAAAAAGGATGACAAAGTGTGGAAAGATCATGATTAATTCAAATTAATTTCTGGAACAGCAGGAAACCCACCTAAATATGCTGTAAAGATTCAGTCTTAACCTGATATCTCTCTAGCCATTACACATGACTTCCTTCTTAAAGAAATGTTGAATGTTACTCTGCATTTCCCCCTGGCATTTGCTTCGTACATGTACTGTGCCTCTGTGATTGAAAGAGAGGTCGTATTTTCAGATTAACCAGAAAATTAACAGTTGCTGATTTGAAGTGTGATATGAAATAAATTCACAAGCCACCCATACATTATTCTAATTATTCAGTTAAAGTGACAATAGAACTGCACAAACATGAACATTATTTTTAAAAACAAACCTGATCCGAGTCTTTCTCTGATTAAAACTCTTCACTGATTTCGTTTTTCCGGAGACTATCTTGGTGCTCTCATGCGTTCGTTGAGGTGCCGTGTCTTCTGGATCTCGCTTGGTTCTGCAGTCTTGTCTCCTATCGTTGTTCTGCCCTCCAACCACTGGAAGTCCTCCATGTCATGCCTTCTTACTAATGTGCATCTTGTTCCCATTTTTAGGGTGCCTCAACTGCCTATTGGGAGCCTCTCCAAATCAATGTGCATTCACGTTAGCAAGGGACCTTGTTAAATGCAAGTTTGGATTCATTAACTCTGAAGTGGGGCTGGGAGCTGTGTATTTATAGCAAGCTTCTAGGTGATGCCCATGACATTGAGATCTGTAGTACAAAGTGAGTGGCGAGGTCCCAGAGCACTGGTTCTCGGCCTGCCTTGTGACTGTGCTCCTCACGGCCGTCTGGAAATATGTGGAGACATTTTGTTGGTTGTAACTTGGAGGCACTCTGGGCATGTAGTAGATAAAGACCAGGTATATTACTGAACATTCCGCAATGCCCAGGAAAGCCTACAATGACAAAGGCTTATTCAGGCCAAAATACCAATAGTGTGAAGTTGAAAAACCTCGATTACAGGACATCTGGTTTTCAAGAACAAGCTCAATCATTAACTCTTTTCTGAACAAGTCCCTAAACTCACCTAAACAACCCTCCCTGATCATTTCTGTCTTGTCCTATTCATCCAACTCCCTCACCCTCCAAATTGAGTACACATATAGTAAATCTGCTCTATTGTCAAATACTTCTTTATGTACTTAATTTCCCTTTAATTTAATGTATAAGCATCCTCAGTGCAATTGTATTTGTGTCACAGTATGTAGCATCTCCTTTGCTGTTGATTTAGTGTACTTTTCCATATGAATAATATAAGATGTTAAAGGAAAATATGATCATTATAATTTGAAAACTTCAATTTAGCGATCACGAAAGGTAAAATAAGAAGGTGTCGTTTCATTTAATCTGTCAATGTGGCAGAGGAATCTACTGCTCTGATGACAGTTGAAGAAATGGCTATTCCAGCTGCTCAGAGGAATGTGACTGGTTCACTTACTCAGGTAAATTGCAGTCTTTAAAATATACACCTTCTTTGATTCATCTCTAAAAAGAGGTCACTTCCCACTCACTGTCTTAAAGTCTAGTCAGTCCATTGACTTAGAGAAGAAATTCCTATCCATGGGAGTAGTATAGAATTCTAGGTTCTGTGAACTCAGAAGGGAGAAAAATACAGCTTATTTAGTGTTTTATGTTTAATGTTGGAAATGGACCACGGAGTCATTAATACGCTTTGTCATTTGTGTCTACCACAAATATTTTCTTATTACAGTGTTTCAAATTTCCTAAAGTAATATTTATAGCATGCTACTTAAAAATTACAGTAGTTGGGGGCGTGTTATTTAATGTGTTAATGAGTAAGTGCCTGTGTTTCTATGTCATGATTAAATCTTTGATAATTTTATTCCAATATAGCTTTCTTTGTAATCCTGTGTATTTATTTTAAAATATTATTTTACCAGTTGATCTGTTGGCTGCATGGAACAGTAAATGAAAAGTTGGGAATGCAAACCCTCACCTGCTCCTGAACACCCACCTCAAATCCTGTCAGCGTGACCGATTCATGCATAGGGGACAATATTTCAGGACTATACTTCTAGTGTAGAACTTTAATAAAATTCTTTATCATTGGATATTCAGAAAATACTGTGCAATGTCCACTCTGCAAAAGAGAATGAAATACTAAACATTTTCAATTGCTGTGTAAGAAATGTCCCCAAGCCTGAAGACAACACAAATTTATATCTTATAGTTCCTTAAGTCTGAAGTCAGATACAAATGTCATCAGACTAAAATCATGGTGTGAGCAAGCCTTATTCCATCCTGGAGGCTCTAGGGGAGACTGTTCCCCGCGTATTGGGTCGTTGGCATTATTAGTTTCTCCGGGTTTATAGGAACTAGGTCCCTGTTTTTCTCTCTGCTTGTAAGATAAAAGCTGTTTGTCACTTTCCCTTCTTCCATCGTCAACACCACCAACAGTGCCTCTAGTCTTTCTCATATTCTCTCTCTTCTTCCATCATTTTTTTAATTTAAGAATTTATATGATTAGAATAAATCTCCCCATCTCAAGGTCTGTAACCTTAATCTCTTCTGAAAAAGTATCTTTTGCCATATAAGGTAACATATTTGCAAGCACTGGGGATTAGGGTGTGACCGACCTTGGGTGATCATTATTGTCTCTATAATGCATACCCTTACAGAAATTACCTGTCTCAAGTCAGCTTCATATGCTTTACACATCTGACCTTAGGCTTATGAGAGCAAAATAACCTGGATATAACTAGTCCAGGGTCCTAGAAATATAGTACAATGACTATAGACATTCTTTGTCGTTAAATTTCATTAATACTTCATTATTATTAAGTGAGAGTGCCTGAATCATTTACCTACCAATGAAACTTAAATTAACTTCATTATTTATTAATGTAATATATGTAGAGACATTATAATCACTTCTGATCTAACATTTTATTAAAGGGAGTTTTGAATACAAGGAATCCGAATTATTAGAATTATCATTCTTAATCACTACTTTCTGTGGAATGTAAAATAAATAAAGTCATATCCTGAGTATGTGTCACATTCATCCATACCTTTCAATGAGGAAAATGAACCTGGAAACATAACCACACTCACTAGAGTTACATACAGAGTGATCCAACAGGCCCTACAAACTTTGAATAAATTATCCATTTAATTTTCTTTTTTTTGCTAGTAAATGCCTGAACATTGAAAAACAGTGAGGATATATCAGTTTACATTTTCTTGAGAAAATATTACCCTCTCATACTGTTTAGCCACATAGCCATCGTAGAGATACTATGTGGATAGAAATTTCTTGGACTTTAATCCATGGATAGGTAGAATTTTATAGCTCTCAGTATCTTTTGCATATTGAGCTTTTCAAAATATCTTGGCATTAATGTACAATGTTATCCCATGACATATTCAGAAGTAAAATCCTGGAAATTCCCTGAATATAAATTACCTTAATTTACTTTATTATTTTGGACTGCATTTGTAGAAACAGTCCTATAAAAATAAAATGAGCACAGAACATTGAATTAAACAATGAATTATTCTCCTCAAAAATCATTTATGCTCATGGGATGAAGATCACCTGAGAAAGTTAGGGGCACATACCTCCTGGATAGGAAGGATAGAAACTCACGGTATTAATAAAACTCTACTTTTTACAATACTGCCCTATCTAACATGACTGATAGATTATTTAGAAATTATAAGTCTTTAGTGTATTTGAGTCAGAGTTTACACTGGCCACAGCTTAAGACGGGAAAAATTACTGTCAAGGCAGTGATATTCAATTTATGGGAGAGCTCCTTCTTGGGGAACCACAGGTAACAGTAGAAAATGAAATGAATTACTAGTTACAAAAAGGGAACGCCAAAAGCAGTTTATGACTTCCTGTAGGAAACAACACTTTAGCCCCTGCTCAAATCATTCTCTTTCACTTTACTGCGTTTTAAACCAGAGAAGAGGCTGGGTAAATGATCTTTGGAACTGAGAGCAAGTTGCACTAATGAGTCTCCTGATGCTGTCCCAGTGACGGGCACAGCAGAATTCCATCAATAAAACATTAAGATAAAGCACCCGCAGCCCTCAAGGTAGCAGCCAATTCTCATTCCAGGGACTTGCATTTTGTGTCAATTAAAGAATAAACGTCAAGAGATGAGATTGACTTTGCTCTGGCTTGCAGGACACCTCAGGCAAACATTAGCACAACAATCACCGTCGTATATTTTGCACACCTTTCAGGTCCCTGTGCAATGACTCTCCCTCATTTCCCATTGGTATATGGTTGTTCTAATTTACTCATCAGAATTTGAATTTAAGTCCCAATTTAGCTCATTGAACACTGAAACAGAGTAACAAGAACAAGACTTTTCCAGACCTGTAGTATTTTCTATATTTGTACGGAAACCTCTCAAGTCATGTTTTTTTGCTTCCATCTGGAGAATTTCAAGACAACTCTGTGAGGTGAGATAAGGATTTTCCTATTTATGAAACTAATGCTTCTATAAATAAATTTGAATTCTGGCTGCCTTCTGGGTATCTCTTTCCATGTGTTTGATTCTTGAATTCCAGGAAAAGCAACAGTGGAAATAAGTGGTATCAACTTTAACTCACTCAGTTCCTTTATTTGTTGTAACAGTAAATTACTTCATAATGTAAACATTACGATGGAATTTACGATGAACATTGGTATATTTCTGTGTTTCTTATCACACCTAAGTGAACTAAAGGGTTTTTGTTTAAAGGATCTCTTCTGTTGATTAAAAAGTAGTTAAAATCATAAAATCCTGTGGTTCTGCATTTGGGAATCTTATTCACATAATTTGCATAAACTACCATTTTGATATCTTTCAAGAATAAACAAATTTACATTTTCTCATATAACTTGCTTCATCAGAAAAAGCTTTGAATATTCAGATACGTATAATTTGTCTTCGCTGCCGCACTAGTGTAGGGTGTGATTTACTTGTCTTTTCTAAGATATCTAAGGATACCCTCATTAAATAAACATGAAAGCGATAGACCAGCAAACATTTTCATCTCGCAAAAAGAACAGGTGTGTGGAAGTTAGAAAGCACCCCCACTTCCCCAGGGAGGTGTCACATTCAAATACTGTCCGTGATAAGATTCAGCTTCAGCCCCTTTCCCGGGAGACATGGCACTGCCACGAGCAACCTCTCATTAGCAATAGGTCTTCTACCTCTGACACTTCCCAGGGTCCTGTCACCACCGGCAAGAACTCGCCCCGACCACAGGTGCTCCTTTTCCCTCCTGCCTGATGGCTCCAGTTACAAACCAATCTGAAGCCTGCAAGATCTAGAGCCAGAAACAGTGTCTTTGTTATCCCTATGACAGGAGTCCAGTGACTGCCTGAAATCTGAAGAATCATTTGGGGACAGAATTGAGTTTAGGAAAGCACCTTTCCTAATGTTCAATTTAGAATATCTCCTACTACACTGTTAGGCATTTTTTGAAATTTTGAAGAAAAGAAACAGAATATATTATGTGATTGTTAGTGAATCAGAGACGTGAACGGATTGTAAGTGGGCAATAATGAAGGAAGGTAGTCCACTTCAAACCGAAAACAGTTCTTCCCAAATCAGAAGTCGATGTCTCTTCAGCCTCTTCGTAACAGAACATGAGGAATCATTCCATTCAACATCTTTATATAGGGAGAACAGACAATAGGCTCAGAGGGCTGCCCTCGTCAGGTCATGCATTCAAAGAACGTTTTTATCAGTTACCCACCGCTCAGAGCCTTGCACGTAGCCTGTCGCCCACCACCTCAGGGCCCCGAGCTATCTGAGGGCCTGCTCTGTGCTTCGCCAGAAATGGCGCTCTGAACAGAGCAGAAATCATCTTTACTGTAATAGGAGGAGAGAGAAATTACAGGTAAGTTTATGAGTAAATATCTAATTATAAATTATAATTGTGGTATGTTCTTTTGGGAAATAATTACCAGTTGAAATGAGATAAGAAGGGGGTTGCTGGAGCAGATCCAAAGGTCAAAAGAAAATCCAGTTTGAAGAATTACAGTTTAACTAAAAAACCTCAAAATTAAATCAAAATTGACCAAACCAAAAGTATAAACAGGGGAAGACAGGGAAATGGGCCAAACAGAGAGAGCAGCCAATGTAAAGACTTGCAAATGGTAAGCGGAGCAGCATAATGAAAGAATTGTAAGGAGGCCAAGATAGCTTGAGAGTTTTGAGAAACGTAGAAAATACCAGAATATATTGGTGACTAGTGCAAAACCATTCTATGGAAGGAAGACCTTACTTCAAACATTGTGCCTCTAATTCCAATTCCATTGCTCTGGTTTGTCAACTCATGAAATCATTTCTCATTTTTATGCAATATAACATAGAAAAAATTTGGAATTCATTCCCACTTCCACGCACTCCACACATAAATCTGGTGTTCTACTTGAAAACTTCCATTTTGATTGTGTAATCAAAACCATTGGCAGTTACTGCCAGCTAAGTAGAGTTAAGCAAATTAAACTTCATTACATCAAAACACGATGCTCTCAGCCAGCATAAAATCGCCTATCATCAAACAGTTTGCAGTGAGCATGTATTTTGCACGTTTCACGATCTCAATCTGTATTTGCCCTCAAACCTCCCTCAGGCTCTGTCTGCATTGTCAGATGAGGAGTTGAGCGATCACCGCGGGAAGGGCATTGATGAAGACAGTTCGGGTTAAATGAGTCCCCTTTTCCTGGGTGCTGCTCTGTAACAGCCTAGTGTCCCCTCTTCCGTTTGCTTGCATAAACAGAGCCTTGGGGCAACGGTGAGACTAGTAGATACTCCAAACGTGCCTCAAATAATATTACAGAATTTAAGGTCTTGTCTACAAAGCACATTTGACCCATAACATTTCAGGGGCTGAAAGAGAGGGTAGAACGGTGCTGCTCTCACTTCTTTGTCGTACGTAGGAGACTGAGGCTCAGTGGTGCCGTTGCACGGCTCCAGAAAGGCACACCTTGGTGGAAACAGAGGTGAAAGACACACATTCTGCCTCCTAGTTTATCCTTTTCTCTGGGCATCCCTACTTTGTCATTGGGACCCACTCATCCCAACAATCATTTAGCAATGTCAGTCCATGTGGACCCTTGGAAGACAACTGTAGGGAACCACAGTTTACTCTCAGCTGTGAATTGTGCCCCGAGATTTACAGGTCATTCTACTCGCCACTCGGTGCCTCAGAGGGAGACCTGGCTATTAACCCCATTCTACACAAGAGAAAACTAAAACTTTAAACTTTAAATAACTTCTCCCAAAATCACGCAGCTATTAGGTAGTTGATAGAACTTCATTCCCATTGAAGTCTTATGCATATATAATTCTGCCCTAGAAGTAATGATTTGGATATTCTTTTGTGAGGAAATTATTGACTTTCACAAATTCAATTCAGTCAACACTCATCAACTTCTACTACGTGTTTGGAATTGTGTTATCTGCTGAGGATGCTCCAGGAAACATGATACACATATTTGTCTTAATTGCTGTCTAGTAGGTGAAAGGTGAAAGGCTAAGCAAAGAATATCACCCATTTATTTAAATACGAAGAGTACTTTTAATAGCATTTTAAGTAGTGTTAAAAACTAAGGATTAATAGGAGGCACTTCAAACAATATCACAACTTGTTCAGTGGTGTAAGGGAAGTTGTTTAACAGGGGAGAAATTTTGCAACATGAAAATGGAAGAGAAGGAAGTAGAGGAAACATTGGGTGCAAAGCTGCTTGTTTTGGGGAAAGAGCTTGATGCATATGGACACAGACATGACCACTGAGACTACAGGGTATAAAATGATGAGATAAATGTGCAAAATGGGGCTGAAGAGAAAAGTAAAGTGTGTCAAGAGCATGCCAGCCCTTTCGAGGCTGGTGGAAGATTTTGGTTCTTTTCCTCAAACATGTTATGTGGCTATTGGAGTTTTAGTGTATGGGGAGTGGGGTATCGTGAGGAGACGTTTTTATTTTAGGAGTAACTCGATTGCTATGTAGTAAAGGAATTATAGAGAGAAAAGAGTGGGACTGTTCAAGTGCTGACATTTCATTTACTCACGAGCCTGTTGGCGACCTTGAACACAAATCGAGAAGGGCAAGTGTGTTTGGCAAAGGCTCCAGAATGCACTGCCATTTAAATCGTGTGGGAAGACCTCAGCATGTTTCATTTGGAGAAAGAGAATAAGGTGGGAGTCAGCCTTTTTTTTTTTAAGGAGCGAGGAGATAGAAGCACGGTGCCCGACTTCTAAGGAGACAGAGTTCAGCTCAGTAGAGTCATTTTCTACTCAGAGGTGGTCAATGAAATACCGGGCAGCTCTTAATGCCATTGTTTTCTGGTTTTGAAGATGTTTAAAGAGACAGTCCCTATTTCTGCTTCTCAAGATATTGGAGAACGGGTCTCATAGCTAGAACAGAACTTCGGACAAGGTGTTCTCCTCGAAAATTGGTTTAAATCTCTAAAGATTCTTAATGTGCTTTATAAATCTCAATGTCAAACAGCAACCTATTGCTAGAGAAAAAAAATAATATCATTTTTTGTGATTGCAATTCAGATGGAATTTTAAAATCTCGTTCACCATAAGCTATTTTGCCTTCAGGAACTCTGATGGATTTTTCTCACAGGAGTCCTGAACTGCCTCGATTCAGTTTGGTACCTGCTTTAGAACTGGTAGCCAGCCACAGAAGTTACCAGAAACCGGTAAGATAGACTTTCCATTTAAGATGCATCTCTTTTTTTTTCTGCTTGTACTTGAGCAGTTATTGTGCAAAGGCTGTAATCAATAATTCATTTTATTATAAAACTTTAAAAAACATTAGACATCTAAATTCAAAGTAAAATTTTTCTTCCTCTGCTTTGGTTCCATTCCTATCACCTCTCGCTTGACCTATTATATTTCATCCTTTTTCTGTTCCTTCTTTCTCCCCCTCCCCACTTGTACTTTCTCCATATTGCTGCTAGAGTGAAGTGTCTTATACATGCATCTCTCTGGGCCATTTGTGTGTTTAAGATGCACATCATAAATTTTTTTCCAATGCTTACATTATGAAGTCTATGGAGTTTTATCTTGCTGTAAATCACCCAGTGTAGGTACCTGATCATTCCCATATATGCCTCTTCTTTTTTAACTCATTACAATGTTCATTTATTCAACATACATTTATTAAAGGCCACTCCCTGGCATTGATCCAGGGACTTGAGATAATGCAATGAACACAACAGGTAATCCCCTGTTGCCCGGAGCTTATATTTAATATTAGCTGCTTATACTTCCTTTGGCTAGTTTGAAAATATGTCCCTTATCTTGCACATCTCACCATGCACTAGCACTCATGAATGAACATCTTACAGCTTATATTTCAATGAGTTGCAATATTAAATTTTACAGATAGAAGTATTATTAAATATGAATTCCCTAACTTTCCCATCCTCTCTCCTATCCTAAGGTCTACAAAATATAATTTGCCTTGTAAAAACAATAGTACAAATAAATAAAAACTTTCTCCTTATGCACCCCCAAGTGAAAAATCCAATTTCATAAATAAGGGACTTGCCTCACCATGCCTGTTAAGAATAGAAATAGAAATAAAAACCCAAAATTAAAATGTGGGTTTTTAACCTTGTTTTGATTCAGGAACTTAACTTTATTGAGGAGGTATGCCAATCACACTATGTCTTTGAAGCCTCACCTCCACCATCTGTAGTCATTTTAATGTCACGCCATCGATGTGTCCCTTCTAGTGGCAGTCATTTCATTCTTAATATCGTCAGGTAGTGCAGAATGCTTTTCACCCTGGGAAATACAAGAAGTGCAGGACCAGGAACTCTGTGGATGGAGGAACAAAGTCCAAAGAAAACCCCTGGTGAGACTGTCAAAGGCAGACTGTGAAGAGGTGTGAGAAGGTGCCACATGTTATCCAAAAGGAGGGAGAGTGATTGGCAAGGTCAGGCTATTTGCAGAGATAGCATTTGAGCCTAGTTCGATTGAAACTTAAAAGCTTAGATAAGTCAAAGGGCTGTGAGGGAGAGCGGGGAAGAAAAAAAGAGTCAAGCTTTTTCTTATAAGAAACTTGGTAAGAAAAAGAATCACCTGCATTGAAGGATTTATATAAATGGAAAGAAAATTGCAAAAAAGAAATCTAGGGTACACGGTACTAGGGTATATGGTACTTAGAAAATATTTTGAAAACACACAATTGTATTAGGTTTACAAAAGGATTAATTGTGGGGTTGTGCAGGAAGGGACATAATTTCAAAATATCCAAAGGAAGTATAACCGGGGAATACTAATAATCTTTTTAAAAATTCTCACCAGGCAGTGCCTTTTAAAAGTGATTCTTGAATCAGAATCACCTGATAAATTTGTAAAAAAAAACAAAAAAACAAAAACAAATAAACAAAATGCAACTTCCCTTGTGTACCCAATGGAGATCTCTGAAGGTAGGGCTCAGAGGTGGGCTTTTTAAGGAGCCCCTCGCAGTGGGTGGGAGGTAAGCCCACTTTGGCTGTATAGACTTTCCTTGGTTCTTTAGAACCTGGCCTATACCTACACTCCCTCTCAGCCCTACATCCTGCTTCTGGGTGCATTTGCATCACGGACTCCTCACTAAAGCCATATGGATGTGGAGTCTGACACCAGACTCCAGATATCTCATTCGGCACGAAGTTACCTTTTTCCTTCTTTGCCTGCAACATCTTCCAAGCCTCTCTTCTCTTTCTTTCAAAAATTTAATTTAGAGTCACTTTCCCTGGGAAGTCTCTAATGATTATACCAGATGCTATTGGGCAGCCTTCCCACATGCTCCTAATGCAAGGGAGTTGATTGCAAATCTCTGTAGTACCTCTCATTCTGGGTTGTATCTATCCATTGGCATGTGCCTTTCATCTCTCACGTATTTTTATGTGTAAGATGCCCCCAACTTTTTTAACTCTACATTAAGAAATCAATATCAACCCATTGCTCCCATGTATAAGTGTCATCTTATACACGGGAGAAAATACGGTGTTTGGTAAATTCTTATGATGGTTCTGCTTGCTTCCGTCTATATGCTGGCCAGTACCTACATGTAGAATCTAGTGAGAGAGATGAAAACCGAACAATAATACAATAAAGCAGAATAATTGCGATGATAGGAGAAATGTAAAGTGCCATAGGACAATGCCCCAGGATCTCAAACATACTAGACTTCCTTGCTACGCAGTCAGGACTGAAATGACGGCTATCTGCAGAGGCCATCACTTGATTGCTTGTCTCCATGCCTCTACGCGCAGCCTTAACTGAGCATCTTCGACAGCAGCAACACACTTTGCAGCCGTTTCTAGAGCAGTCCCTTCAGCAGTTAAAGAAATTTTCACACCCGTTTATTTTGTAATTACTTCTGTCTATATGCTTTGATAAGAATGGAAAACAAGACAAAACAAAACAATAATCACATTTGCTCTTAGCCTCAGGCTAATTATATGTCTTAAGCTTATCATAATAATATTAGTTGATATAAATATAAATTTAATTTATATCAACCCTTTATGTAGATTGTATCACCTAATCTTCACATCATCCTTACACAGTAAGTGCTGTTATTCTCTCCACTGTACCGATAAAGAAAGGGAAGTTCCAGACAATATTCCTGTTTGTTCACAGTTACATGGTAAGTGCACCGTCACTCAAACCTGTGTAGTGTGACTCCAGCATGCACACTCCTATCCACTAAGCTATCTTCCCTGCAGTTGTATTTCACCTTGACATTCCATTGTGTCCTAGATTGAAGTTTTATTCTAACCCTGTCATTTCTGGAGAGGCAACACAGCAGAAGTTCTGGGACCAAAATGCCTGGTTTGAATTCTGTGCTATTATTTATCAGCTGGGCAGCCATGAGTCCTTTGTAGTCATTGTAGTAGTTTTCTGTGCTGTAGTTTAGTTGTTGGCACAATGGGACACATCACTCATGGAATTGCTGTATTGCATGAGTTGATGCAGTTGGAGCAGGACTTAGCAAACAGTAAACACTCATTTCTGGTTATTATCATTCCTCTCACAGTCACCGTTACTGTTCCAATTATTGTAACTACTGCTAACAGAGCATTGTCTCGACCATGGGCAGTTTCTGAGCACTTAGTACATCAATTAGAAACCGTTTTCCCATTGCTAAAATGGGCATTTGCATCCTTCCTGCTTTCCTTATAAGTAATTTCTATGAGGATGAAACTAAAAACAAATATACTATTTTGAGTTCTCTGAATCTACACTAACAAAACACCTGTAAGTATGTCACTCCATTTCCCAATTTTATTGCTATGCATCTCTTTTCGTATTTTGTGATATTCTGAAAGGTAACTCCTGAGATGGTGCTATCATCACAAACTTGGGAAAAAATCTCAAATAATCCCCTTCATATATCCAAACATCAAGTTACCTCAACAAGGGTAAATGAAACTGAATAAAGGAACAAGAATCATGTGACATGTTCCCCTACAATCAGGATCTAAAATACAGTGGAGCTGCTCCTATTGAATGACTCTACTCTACCCCTTACAGAAAATAGACACTGTACCCTAAACACGCACGGGGCCCGCTGAGCAAGGAGGCAGAACTTCCGTTGATGGGTGCGTGGTCTTCTCTACACCAGGCAGTTTGCCTGTGTTCACTTTTTTTTAACCTGCGTTCTTTATAACACGATGAGGTCTGATGTGCTGTCCCCATTTTTGCCCAACAAACTCCAGCCCTGTGAGATGAAACAAGTTGCATAGACACCTTAAAAAATGGCACAGATATTGGAGTTAGGGTGTCTGATTCCAGAGTTGAGGCCCTTTCCACTAGGCTATGGTAAATCCTAAACATACTCAAAGAACAGTGGGCAAGCAAGTTCATTCATTAGTCCAGGGAAATAATAAGTGCTCTAAGGAATGGCCTGGTCAGTGGTAACGAATGGTCCAGAGAGACAAATATGTAATGTTACAGAAATATATAAATACCAAGGGTGCCAAAAAATGTATACACATTTCAAGCGATGTTATCTATGCATTAGATAAATACTGATAGTAACCACTTGGAGCACCTCTTGTAATGGCAGAAGTCAAATGTGACTTGTATTCATCTTTTGTTATTGGTATACATCGAGTATCACAATTTTTCTTTCTTAAAATGTGTGTACATTTTTTGATACCCTCTGTAAATATCATCTTAAAATACTTCTAGGTTTTAGGTCACAAAAACCAAATGTGACTTTAATTTAAATGTTCTGATACCCACCCCACAATAACAAAATGTCTAAAGCCCCACCCCTCTGTGTCTTAGTTTCATAATCACATTATCTTTGTTTCATTTTGATCATTATAAGAATAATAAATGTTGAATATATGTAATTTGGGGAAAAATCTAGAAGGAAAGTAAAATCATTGTCAAAAGATCTGTAAGCATCGCTATGATTTTCAACATTTTATCTTATGAATTATTTTTATTCTATTTTTAAAATATTTGTGTATTTCTATATTTTAATATTTTTAAATTAAGGTATTTCCACATCTTCTGTACTTTTTCTCAGTTTATGTTTGACAAACTTTTCATAGATAAGATTCTAATAACTTCCTAGTTTTCTATCCTGAGGATTGATAATTAATTCACCATTACCTTTTTGTTGTTTTCAATTTATAAATTAAAATGTCTTCTAAATTAAGCTCCCATAAGCATCTTTGTTATTCAATAAGAGAGTTACACTTGGGCATCTTTCAGAACGGGCTGCTGATATGAGAAAGAGTGAAAACTAAATTGCCTTCAACTTTGAAAAAAAACAAACTATGCTCGGTTCTAATTTGCCTATGTTCAGTATGGAATTAGGTATTGAAATCCACTCAAGTTTCTAATTTTCAGCTTCCTTGCACCCACACAGCCTCATAGCTGTGAGTTTGCTAATATAATGAATTTCCAGCTAAAGCTAACAAGGGGCTTATTACACAAACAGTATTACACAGTATGTTTTTGTATAAATATAACCTACATCAAAATGTGGATACCAGTAAACTTAAGGGTCTATATTTTAACAGAATGATTCTTAAAATTATTCTAATTAAATATGTAGCCATGACCAAGTTGTGACTTGTAGAACCAATTCATTTGATGTAAAGAGAAGGGACTGCTAAGTTAAACACTGAGCACTACTGGACTGTATCGTATTGGTGTGGTCCTTAAATACTATCTAGTCTGAACAACAAATAGAGGCAGTTAATGAAAAAAATATTGGAAAAGACACCTCTGGCTTATGATCCTGGGATGAACCCCGCTGAGAGTCAAAATTAGAACATTTCCCTTTGCAAACCTGATTTGTTGCTCACATTTATCATGAAAGCCAGACAAACATATTCAAATATGATACACCATCCTGGGCCATACCACACGGCCATAGAATGTCTGGGGCTTAAAGCATGAGACTCCGTATTACAATAAAAAGTCTACCTGGTCATTCTCATGTGCACCCTAACATCAGCTCTAAGACCACAGGATCTCCTGTCACTAACTTTATTTAAATCTATGATTTCACTTAAAATAGACTGATAGTTTTACACAGAACAAAGTATTTTTGAAATGTAATAGTTGCTTCAAAATACTTCCGCTCTCATGACCCAGGCCCTACTTAAAAGCCGAAAGGTTTACCCATATAGTTGGGTGTGTGTGTGTAGGTTAGAAGTATAAAAGGGTAGTTAGTAATGTATTCTTGCCTGTGTCCCCTAGTAACCACACAAAGCCTGAGGCATGGCAGGTACCCTGTAAAATGTGTGGAATGTATTAACTTTTTCGAAAGTCAGTGGCTTTCCTCTTAAGAGGAAAAATGTGGAGGTGAATTTTAGCTCCTGAAGTGAAGCCTCGAATGCTCTCCGTAATAAATTCTGCAGTGATTTCCTGATAGGAGTGGGAAGCAATTCCGTCACAGGCATTCCGTAGGAGGATATACGTACATGGCAATGGTTTTGCCACTGCTCAAATTACAGGATGGGTTGCAGTGTCGTGTGTGTGTGTGTGTGTGTGTGTGTGTGTGTGTGTGTGTGCAGGATTGCAGCACACCTCTAGATGGTGCTGCTGGCTCACCACTCAGCAGCCGCATACGCAAACACAAAGCCTGACGACGACCTCGGAGGAGCCATCTCCACGTTTGCGCCTCTGCCTCTTGCCAACTTGCAGGAAGCTCTGTTTTAAAACACTTCCACTTGGCCAGTTCTTTATCACCTTTCCTTCCTCTTTCCCCTCATTATCTTTGATTTTAAATTAAGGAAACTCTTTTCAGATAGTTTTAATAGAATTTCTGATTATGTTTACGCTCTTTTTATTTGCAGTATGCAGAACGGAAAAGTAGTGCTAACTGATTCATGTCACAGGGGAAAAAGCAGTTTCCATCTGGAAATATTCCATGGAACTCAAATCCCATACACAACCTTGTCCAAATATATGCTCTTTCTAAGTCTAATTTCTTTTTCTTTTTTTCTTTCAAGAAATAGCTTAGCTCTAGAAATAATAGCATTAGTGAAATTGAAACACTCAGGGTTGAAAACTACGTGGTGGAGGCACACCAGCTCCGCCCTCCTGCTCCCAGGGCCGACACCAGCTTCTGTTCATGGAGCTCTTCCCCAGCTAGCTAACTCTGGGATCAGAATTCATCCCCAACGCAGAAACAAAGAGATAAGTGTCCATAGATACTTTAAACTATCCACTAACCCTGATCTAGGATAATGCTAGAAAGAAAAAAAAAGCTGAAGCCAATAAATGTGAAGCAAAAACAGAGAAGGGTTTTGAGTATGAGGCAAGCAGAACATTAGATTTCCTGAATCTTGAAAAATTCTGAAGTTCAGCAAGAGGCTGGGGTCTGCAGGAGAAGCCTAGACATACAGCAGCCCAGGCACGTGAAAGAGTGACACCAGAGGCAGCAGTGGTCTTGGCCGACGGTGGAGCCGGTACTGTTTTCTCTCACTCGGGTTACCTACCTGGATTAACTAACTTCAGACCCCTCCTGAGCCATCCTGTCCCCAGTCCCCAGCTGTGAACTTCAGAGGAGCCTCAACATCAAATGAGTTCATTGCGAATCACATTTTTAAGCGAGCCGTCTTGTATCTCTCCCTGCTTTCCATTTTCTTGATTAAAGAATAGGAGATATAGTGTATTTACATAAGTTAATGCTTAAAGTGCTTCTATGTGCTCACGCATATGAACAGGCTGGAAACAGCCCAGCCGGAGGGTCCTCAGACCACAGGAATGCCACTGCCGTCAGTCCCTTGAAGACCCAGCCACTCCACCAGTGTCATGCCCTGTGGGTTTCGGTGACATGGCTGATTGTCCATTCACAGGTCTGCTCATCCCATCACCCCGGCATTACTGGGCACAATTGCTCATTGTCCTCCACTGATCAGAAGGCCGTGATTTATAAATGGGTGATGCAAAAGAAAAAGTTAGACCCAGGCCATTGACGTGCAGGTGAATTTTTCTCATTGCTTGACTCCTGGCTAATCAATCTATGTGGAGTATCTCCTGTCCACTTACTGCTGGAGTTTTAAAATGGCTTTCTACAACAGGCAACTGGACAAAATGCCATATATTCTCAATTTTAAAAGGCAGCTCAAATATTACTTTTTCTTAACAGTATATGTATCTAATTTACCCTAAAACTGTCCTTCTGGTGAAAACTAATGTTTGATTCAAATACTCTTAAATTGACAGACTACCGAGGCCAAGTAGAAACTGTGAGTATTTGTCTGTCAAGTTTGTCACCACTAAAACACTCGAAGTGGCTCATGTCCATTAATTGCTCATGGGCAAAAATTTAGACAGTGCCAGTTTTATTAAATTTTACTGTATACCTCGGGGCTGGTTTTCAGAGTTAAAATGGTCTTTCAACGTGGCCTGAGGTAAGCACGTGCTCTTGACAGGCAAAGAGGGCAGATCAAGAAAGGAGAGGTCACACAGCACATTTCTATCCAGCATTTGACCCAAACTATTCTCTCATTGTCTTAGGAGCAGGAACCTGCTTTTGTGGTCCCCTGGTGCCTCCCGTAGCACATGACACAGGCCCAGCTACAAAGCAGGTGCTCAAACATAGCAATTACAGCAGTCACCGCCTTTGTGTAACCCTGAAGGACCAGGGAGGTGAGGATAAATTGAAGTCTATAAAGAAGTAGCAATCTGAGGAAAGAAAAAGTTGAATTGGTGGATTTAGTTTCCTAAAGCCTATTTATTTCACTTATTGTGAGCCTATCAGCCCAACATCTGGTGAAACTGCTTGCGATTTGACTGATGCGATTTTCTCAGGCATATGTGAAACACATATGAACATTTGTTAAACATTGAATTAAAATTTAATTCAATGATGAAAAGGAGAAATTATTTTTATTTTTTAAAATAATTTAAAAGTTCCATCAAAGAAACCAATGTAATTTCTGCAAATCATGAATGTGTTTTACAAGATTCATTTTTTAAGTCCTCCTTTTTATAAAAATATTTTTAAGTCCTCCTTTTTATAAAAATTAATGTTTGTGTCTTTATAAAACTTGGACTGTTTTTTATTTTTGCAATTAGCATCATGTAGCTACAAAGATAGATATGTGCTATACACCTATCAATTAACCTCATTATGTAGCTGACAATACCAACTGGTTTTTAAAATGTGTATAGATATATGCTTTGCCCTTTCTTCTTCTGTATATTCTAGAAAAATTACATTGGAGAGTAAGCTACATACCTTCCCAGAGTATGCGTTCTCCAGGATCATCAAAGTTCTCAGACTGGCCGAGACCTCCCGTTCAAGAGCTACATTTCAGGCCCACAACACCTGTTTAGAAACCTAGTAACTACCGCTTCCTCAAATAGGGCCACTCTTCAAATAAAAGTCTAATTATTTGAAAAAAAAATTATGAAAGGGGCTGAACAGGTTCCTATAAGTTCTTCCTATAAATGATGACTCTAAATTCTATGAAGTTGAATTAAAAAACAGTCGAAGTTTACATTTTTTTAGAAGATGGCCTCCTGCAAACTTGATTAGGAACCAAAAGAAAGTTCTATTTTTAAAATTCATTTGTAAGAGAAAATGGTAAAATGGCAAGGAGAGTGGTTGTGGGGAAAGTATTAATAATTATCTTAAATATTGCAAGAAAAAGAAAAAATTGTAAGCATTAACCCATCATTCAGATCACTTTCCTGTATGCTAATCGCTGATGTTCAAAATGATCGCAGGTCTAGGAAAAGCCCTAAGGATCACAGGAAGATTAAATTCTACTCATTAGATTATAACTAACGAGCCAAGAGAACGCCCTGATGTATGTATAACTATGATTTCCAGTAACTTGCTCTGTGACCTTGGAAAAGTCACTGAACTTCTCTGAACCTCCGTTTTAATGATTGTCAAATTAGATAATTGATATAGTCCCATTCACGTATTTTTGCTTTTATTTCTCTTGCCTTTGAGGTCAGGTTCTTGAAGTCCTTCCTGAACCTGAGGTCTGTAAGTTTAGTACCATGTTTTCTTCCACACAGTTTATTGTTTGGGTCCATGTGGAGGTCTTTAATTGAGTTAGTTTTGGTGTGTGGTGATAGTTTGCAGTTCAGATCCATCCTTTTGCATGCGGTTTTCGAATTTACTCAGCACCGTTTACCAAAGAGGCTGTCTTTTCCCCATTATGTATTTTTCATTCCTTTGTCCAAAATTATCTGTCCGTACATTTGTGAGTTTATTTCTGGGTTTTCGATTCTGATCCATTGATCTGTGTGTCTGTTCCTCTGCCAGTACCAAGCTGTCTTGATTATTGACGCTTTGTGGTATAGATTGAAATCGGGGAGTGTGATGCCTCCAGCCTTGTTCTTTCTTTGTGGGATTGCTTTGGCGATTCGGGGTCTTCTCTGCTTCCACAGGAATCTGATGATTCTTTTATCTATTTTTTGAAAGACTGTCTGTGGGATTTTGATGGGAATTGTGTTAAATCTGTATATGCTTGGGGTAATATGAGACGGGACAGGAACCCAAATACATGGTGATGGAAAGAGAACTGACTCTGGGTGATGAACACATAATACAACACATAGACTATGTATTGTAGAATTGTACACCTGGAATTTATGTTGTTTTTGCTAATAATTAGTGTCACCCCAATAAATTCAACAATTAAAAATAAAATATATAATTAAAAGGGATAATCTGAAGTCTTTCAGATAACTAAAAGTCAATGGTTTTTAAGATGTATCTAAAAAAATCTTCAATTCAAAATGTGCTTCCCACCAGAAAATTAAATTACTAAAGTGCTTCTCAGATTCATCAGTGGCTCCCAAAAGCCTATGCAGGTGATTCTGAAGCCTGGCCAGGTGTAGGCCTCCTTGGTGATGCCCACAGTGTCATTTGGAAAGCACTGACCAGGAGTCAGACTAGGCAGAGAAGGGCCAAACCCTCAGCTTGTTCTATCAGTGCTCTGTGTTGGTCTGAACACTCCAAGTGCAGGGCTCTGGGTTTATGGAAGGTTTTGCTTTTGCAGATGTGGGAAATGCACTAAAAATGAAGAACTTAGTCAGGGGAGGCAAAGGGTGCAGGGAGGGGTGAGAGAAGGGAGGTAATTGCACTAGTATTCTTACAAATAAATAAGGAACCTCGCCTTTATTCTGTATGGGAAATGCTTTTTTTTTTTTTTTTACAGAGGTGGCTACTGTTTCTGTTTGTTTGTTTTGGTTTTATTTATGTTTCTCTTTTAATTTCAAGAAAAGAACAGTACTTGTTTTTGTTGTTATTAAGATTCAAATAGTAGAGAATATAGGCTAAAGCCAACTAACCACGCCTAGTCTTTTGGGCTACACAGCTCTGACCCTTTTGACTGATTATGTTATATAGGTAGCTATAGTTTGGAATCAAACATTCAAAAAAAGCCCACTTCCATTCATGACTATATATAGAAACAATAACATAGACACACTAATACAGTACATAAATAAGATCCCACATTCAGTCTCATCCAGTGATACACTATTCTTAGAGATCACATCTTTGAGCTCTTTATGTTATGGTGTATGCAAGTCTGCCTCTTTACTTCTAAGCTGGCATAAAAGTCTGTTGTATGAATGCACTTGAATCAACTATTCCTCAAAACATTCCTTGAGTTAGTTTGAAGTCTTTGCAATATCTATCACCCACGTTCCTATTTAGTATTCATGGTTTACAAACAGTGTCTGATACTTTTTAGAACTAGATCAGGTATAACTTTTGAATAAATGAATAATGACACCCCTTCCTTGGACATATTCTATGTTATAAGAGAAAAGCACATTCTTTATCTCAGAATTAAAGAAGGTGACCTACCACCAAGTCTTAATTCTTTTCATTACTGGCTATAATGCCTTAGAGAATAAATTCATCCCAGGGTCGATTCTGTCATCTGTAAAATGGTTTGATAGTTTTGTAGGCATTGGAAAACAAAAACACAGGACGCCATGCATATGCTCTTCTAAAATAGCAATAGTATAATGACATGCTTTAAATATTGAAAAATATTAAATATTGAAAAATAAATAAATAAACGTAACCGAACTCAGCTCTTCAGAGCTTTTCGGTGATTATTATGGTCCCCTCCAAGCCAGCACTCTTTGTTGAAATTTAGACAGTCCTAGAGAGTGTAATGCTCCTTGTCCCATCTGGTGGTCCAAAGCAAGTGACACGCTCCGGTGCTGTTCCAGGCTCAGGCAGCTCAGTTCCGAGGGGTCCAGGACCCACCAGCTCGCATTGGTAAGAGGTATGCCCAGCCACAGAGACCCACAGAGGATGTTCCTTCAGAATATTCTCAGAGGTATTTCCTTCTGCGTTTTTATTTTGGCAGGACAGCTTTCAGAGAGGATTTGGTAGAAGCATTTCCAAGACCCCGAAACTGTCTATAAAATCTGTAGAATTTGACCAAATAAATTTTCATCAGAAAAATAAGGGCAGTAGTATGATTTTTTGAATAAGAAAGAACAAGGGACCCGATATAATTCATTTATGCCCCAGAAAACAACAAAACAAAAATTTTTAAAAATCATAAGTAGACAAAGCTCCTGCTTGTGGAAAATGTTTTAATTAGATTTACCAAGTTTATAGTTTTGGTTAGTAAGTTATTTTTTATTATTTTTATTTTCATGGGAGGTGGTTGTATTGGACAGAGATGTACAGCTTGCAGCATATATTGGAATCCTAAATTGCCTCTCCTTAAAAATGTTAAAATTTTACTGATATGAATGCTTTACATTTAGACTTTCCAAGGCAAATCTTACCACTAACTTGAATCTTTTAACTAATCCAACTGTCACCTATATGCAAAGTCTAGAAATTCTATTATTTTTTGCTTCTCGCAGCATTTCGGAAATTGCACAACCTACTCTAGCTTCTTTGGTGTTTAACACATAAGACTGGGAATTGAGGAATAATCAGTAATGGTTATCTGACTTTTCCTATTTAAGAACAATAATGGTGCTCACGCATCCCGAACAAGGCCGTTAATTAATCATTGTAGCTATGCAGGTTGAAGTCCCGTGTTATCATCATTGAAGCATAGCAGTTATATAAACTCCAGCTTAAGTGCCTTTGTTCTGTGAAATAAATCTTTGCGTTACAACCATCCCTAAACATTTATTAAAAGTGTAACACTTGGCCATTATAATACTTGATTGTGATGTTTTTAAGCCATTTATTTGTTTTATCTACTGGCTAGCACACATTTAATTTGCTAGAATTTCTAAGCATACAATGGATTTGGTGGGAGAAAGCAGTAAAGCTATCTGGAGGAATGTGCTCTTAAAAGAATAAAAATAAAGTCGAAAACAAAAATAAAGAAATAAGATAGAAAATGAACTGAATGCCCAGACCGATTGGTTATGCAGTGGACATGTAGCATAATATAGTGGTGGGATGATTGGATTCAAGTATACTCGTAGAACATAACCAAAAGAAACAACTAATAATACTGAGTTAGCCGTATTATCTAAAACAAATAGAACTTTCTATTGACTTGAAAGGACTGTTTGTCTCTAATTTGGAAGTTGAGGTAATAGCCTAATTTGCTTAAATGTTAGTATCTGTGAATAATTCAAGTGAAATTACTACTTTATAGTCTCCCAGGACCTACATCCCTCAGGAAAGACAATTTTTAAGAGAGTAAATCTAACCAGATACAAATGGTTTTTTCTTTATATATACAACAATTTAAAAGCTTACCAGGACTAATTATTTATCAAGAGAGACCACACAATACTGAATACTTAGGAGAAAGTTGTGTGCCATCCCATCCCCCAAAGCAGCAATGGAAAAGTACAAGATCTGGTGCTGTTTTGTAAGCACTCTGTGTTTAAGTGCATGACTAGGGTCTAACACAGGTTATGAACAGATGTAACATCATAAGGTTATTGCTATTGTTAAATGTTACATAGAGAATATTTAGAATAGGTCTCACAATAGAGGAAGTGCTATTATAGTCATCATTATCATCTTCCTTATTAGGCCTATTTTATGCTAATCTTTGAGGTCATTACAGACTTCCTCTGGTTCCAAAGAGCCTACATGTTTGTACCAGACATTGCTAGTGATATTTTTTGCAAAATTTCCTACTTGATATGAAGATTCAATAAATTTCCTCTTAAGTTTTAAATTATAATTTTGCCCTTCATTATATTGGACTTTCACTAAATATTCCTGGGACTTGGCTTCCTGGTGAAAACTTAATTTTTAAAAAAATATCCATTTCTTTCATATTCTATTTCAGTCCTCTTAGGGTTTATTAACAAACAAGATGACTGTTGAAAATAAAGTAGCAAGAAGCACCCACTCAATTCATTAATGGTTTTTGATTCCTAGCAAAAGCTCAAAAATACTGAGGGAAACAGAAGCTGTGTTTGAGTCTTTTGGTTTTCAATTGCTTAATCAAAGCCCCATATAATGATTCAAGTACTCACCATCATACATATCACAACACAAACATTCTCCCGCCATGGAAGTTTAGCCAAATAACTCATGAGTGCAAACATGAGAACAGCAAATTAACAACAACAAAAAATTCCAAGGCACACTCTCCGGAACCTCAAATAAAGGGAAGGGGCACCAACACAGCCTGTGTGTTTGCAAAATAATTTAGTTGTATCACTTTTGAATACAGAGATTAATGAAATTTCAGTGTCTTCCATTGTGGACTTCTGGAATCCAGTTCTAAATAATTTTAGTGTCATCAACTCTAGTAAAGTCCTTAACAAAGTCAACAGTTTAGGACATACTGATTTTCTTATTATTTCTTCCTTTCTGTTATTTTTCAACATAGTATTTCAAGCCTCTGCGTATGCCTTGACCCCTTTGCCTGTTATAAGGTTCTTTTCCCTCATTGCTTTCTTACTCATTTTTTTTCCTCATTCCACTTGGTGAAATTGAAATTTTTGGTATGAAACTTCCTCTGGCATCCTTTGTCTTTAAGCCAGCATTCCTGGTCACAGTTATCCCACAGTCTTTGGAGGCAACTTGGATGTAACCATTATTTACCTTGAATTTTTTTTCTTGGTATGTGGGTAGTTCCCTGGCCAGGAATCGAACCCAGGCCACAGTGTTGACAGCGCCAGCGCCGAAGCCTTACGCCACTACACCACCAGGGAACTCCCTATTTACCTTGATTTTTAACAAAGCTTCATGAAGGTTGGATGTCTCTATTCAGTCATTCGTTCTTCTAGAGTGCAGACTACTTACTTTACACCTTTGTGTAGTTCTTGATTTACATTCATCCTACTCTTCCTCAAGGAACTACAATTTCTAAGTGTGCAAGAAATGTTTCTTAAATAAATAAATAAATGGCTATGAAAGAGTGATGTTCTATGATAGACCCTAACACATATACAAAATATACTGACGTATATCACTACGTGCTTGGGCCATACTGCCATGACTTAATTGCAAGTTGGCTTTGCAAATACCTGAGTATTTATCCTAAGAATTGGAGGTGTTTTCAGTTATCTCTCTGTGTTTCTCTGTCTCTTTTTTTACACACACAGAGGGTGGTGTGTGTGTGTGTGTGTGTGTGTGTGTGTGTGGGAAGAGAGAGAGAAAGAGAGAGAGCTGCCAATAACACCCCTGTGATATTGCCTTTGAAAGGAAGACGACCCCATTAAATTGCTTTTGAAAGAAAGGCACAAAGTGAGTTAGGTATGCTGAACAGGTGTATATCAAAGGCAGACTTTCCCCTGCTGCCATTAACTACATGAAAGCCTTTGGGAGTGATTTCTTTGCTCACTTTAGTGGTTTATATAATGAGATCAGAAGACAGAAACTCTGGCTAGTCTTGGTTCTATTTGTAACTGCAGACACAGAGACACTGCAGAGGAATGATGATTCTTTTTGAAAACACTGAACATTCAGATGCCTGAAGTGGCCAGTAATCACCCCTGTCTTGTCCGGGTATCATCTGGTGCCTTGTCTTATGTGGTAGACTTTTCACTTTTTTCTGCTTTTTAGCCTCGTGACCATGAAAAAGCCTTCTGTATGTGATCATTTGGCTCACGGCGAAATATAGTATTCAGAGGGAAAAAAAAGAGAAACAAATGCTGTTAAAGAAGATTGTAGGGAGCCAAAGTAACCACACACACACACACACACACACACACACACACACACCCTAGTTGTCGTGTAAACAAAATCCAAAGGCTAGGGAATCTGGCGAACTCCTGGTGCACACCTTACACATTCGGAAGTGTCTCCTAAACGCTGAGTGATTTTGCATGCTTATGCTCGGATTTCCCTACTTCCTTTGTCTTTGTCTTGGCATTCCAAAAAATATTTGCCTTAGAACCTGACGCCAACATTGACTTCATACTTCCCGTGAACGGAGTTGTGTGGTATCCCCTACCTCCAATCTGCATCTTCTTCCCCTCAGTGCTGATAACTAACACAGTATTAGTTAGACCTGTTGTCATTCTCTGGCAATCTCCTTTTCGAGTAAGACTGGATCATGAAGAATGATGAAAGAAAATGTTTGCAACTAGACTGTTGATACTTTGTATGGAGGGAGGAGTGCAAACCCAGGAGAGAAACAGTTTCCAAAGGCAGCAGTGAGATTTGAAGAGGGGAGGGCATTTACTTAGTCCGAATGCCAATGAGGTGACAGAATGGACAGAAATACTAGGGAGGATTTGGGCAATATTGATCTGTATCAATAGTTCTTGCTTTTTGTAAATCTTTGAATATTTTTTGTATAAATTTAAATTTGTATCAATGATTGAATTTCCTTGCATTACTTGTTGTTCAACATCTTTCCTGAATAAGAATGTAATTGTTACATGAATTCCCACACTGGGTTAAGTCAGGTCTTATAAACTTGCCACCTCCACTGGCTTTTAAAAAATTCAGCCCAGGAAACTAAACTTCCAGAGATCTTGCATACAAAGTTCTCCTTAGGTCAGTCAAGAGTTGTATGAATAATATGCATACTTATTACGACTGACACACCTACCTGTCTAAATTTCCCCATCATCAATAAAGTCTTGATTTATGCCTGCTTTGTTGATATGATTATCATCGAGTTCCCAGTTTACACTTGAAATTGTCCCCATTTTGACAATACAGTACATTATCTGACCACTTTAATCACCTTCACATATTAGATCCCCTAAAAACTATGCTTTTAAAGTATTATATAAACCACAGATTAACCATATTAACATAATTTGAGCAGGGTGTGTAAAAACAAATTCCTAAATACCATTCTCAGAGATGTTGATCTCATTAGGTCTACTTGGTGTCCATGAATTCATTTTTATGCAACTACTATTGATTGAACATATCACACCAAATGCTCTTTTTAGTGCTGAAAATAAACAGTAAATAGGACAAGTTCTTAAGCACTTTCACAATGGTTGTGATAACTAGAAGTGAATACTTAAGAAAATCTATCTAAAGCAAATAAAAAAGAACAAAGAAACCATAGTATGTCACACTGGACAACGCTATTAGAGATGGTTAGCCCAGTTCCCTCATATAAAGAAAGTAGATTCGACATAGAGTAATAACCACAGCAATGACACCAATTATTTATGGAGTGACCCCTTTGTTCCATGCACTGTTCTAAGGATTTTAGGTCCATTATTGCCTTCCACCATCACAAAAAGAAAGTCAAGAGGATACTATCACTATCTTCATTTTGTAGATGGGGAAACAGAACTCAGATACATTAAGAAATTGGCTCAGGGTCATAAAAATAATGGAAGAGGGAAGCAGCTTGTTACCCAAGCAGGCTGATTTCAGAGCCCATGCTCTACTAAACCGAGATGCACAATTCTCTCTCCCTCTTTTGCCCTCATCACTCAGGGAGCTGTGTTAGGGTGAGGACCCAGGGCTCTTGACTCCAGGAGCTATTTTCTTCCTGGTCTATTGTGTTTCCTCAAGTGGAAACATCATCAAAGTTAGCACCACATTTTATGCCACTGAACTTCCCACTTTCTCAAGTGAAAGAATAAATTCTGACACCTCTGGCAGCAGCAGTTCACCGATTTATTTAAATCCATCTCTTAATTTATTGATATCCCAAGGTGCTTGCTTTAAGAAACATACACTGTTTGACTGTTACAGTGAATGTGAAAAAAACATTAACCTATTTTATGGGTTTAGTTATATATAAATTTTAAAAAGCAAAAGAAAATATATAGCTGGCACATGCTGGTGAAAGTTTTAAACGCTGTGTGTCTCCCTCGGGACAAGAGAAATCTGTCCAAATCCATACAAAAATAGCTGCTGAACAGCTCCTGTTGGAATAGAGGTGATTAACCAGTTTAAGGTTTATTGTATCTTTAGATTTGTTACCTCCATGTTGGCAGTGTTTCTGCCTTAAAAGACAATCTGACCAAGCATATATGCAGGATTTAAATGAGGTGATCATGAAAGAATTGAAAGTCAGATGTATAGGATGATGAAAGGACCAACAAGTCAGAAACTGTCTTGTTTTGTTTTGCTTTCACATGTAGCAAATAGCAATTCATTAATCTTCACACAAATATGTCACTAGCAATTATTGCTAGCTATTAATATGAGAAAATGGGAGGTCACCCTCTAAAGACAAAAATAATAAATGATGTTTTCAGGATTTGAACTCAGGTTTCAATAATTCTACCCAGCATACACAATTCTCTATTAATTGTTTACTCTCTAATAAGCTTCTAATGGAAGATTGATGCATCCATTTACCTGCTTATTTATTTATTTATTTATTTATTTATTTATTTTTATTAATGTTTATTGTTGGTCATACAGAGGATAGAAAAAAGTAGCACAACAACATACAGACTGAGAAAACTGATTACCTCTGATAATACAGGTATCTCAGGATATCAGATCACTTCAGAATTCTGACACAAGGTTTTAACATCAGTGCCAGTATACTTCAGATTTTTCTTCTTTTTTACTGTCCAAATGATACTAACCTAGGAATGTTAATATAATACATATTGGTTGCTTTCTATGTGGTTAAAGAAAACCTATTTTTATCTGAATTTGAATCTACCTTTTATTACTTAATAGCTGAGTAACTGTATGTTAGACATTAATTCTGAGCTTAGCTTTCTTATTTGTAAAATGGGACTAGTAGTCTCAGAACTTCATAGAGAGTTTGGAAATGTTCCACATAACATGCTTAACAGTATCAGGCAAATAATACATGGTCAATAAAAGTTGGCTAGTTTTATTTTTCAAATATATATATATATATATATACCAATCACACATCCTCATATGGAGAGAAATAATTCCATATTGCTAGTAAGTACATTTAAGTTATGTGTCAAGAATAATTTAAATTATGTGTTGACTTCCAGAAACATTTATATTATCCATTTGAAAATAGTATTAGATACACTTATTCCTTATTTGTGTTAGAATTACCGATATGTGTGAGCCATTCAGTGACATTATTGGATGGTAGGTACTAAGGAGTATACCCAGGTATTAAAGGATATCTTTTCTTTACTCAAGAAGCATATGGGAGGCATGAGGGCACATAGGCTATAACACAAGAGAATTTTAATGAGCAGCATTAGAACACCCAATGGGATCACAAACCAACCATCTGTTTAAGAGACAGAAAACAGAGGAAATAAAAAAGATTCTGACCACCCATTTAACAATATTTTCTGCAACTACCTGAGTTAATTCATGAATTAATATACAACACATAGCCAAAATTTGCATGTATATTTATTCACAAAGACAAGTGTTTCAAAGCACCTCTACAATGTAAGTAAACATTACTAAAATCAGTAGAATGTATGACAGCTTTTATCATATAATTTTTCTCACTCTATGTCAGATGCCGAGCTACTCTTCATTCACCTGCATCAGGTAGATATTAAATCTGGATATGTTACAAATACAGAAATAAGTTGGAGAGCTTAACCCGAGTATGACTTTATGTGTCCACTTAGTCACTAATTGTGTCATTTATTCTAGCTTCATACACAAGGACTTTGGAAAAACAAGTAAGTCCCAGTTCTCTAGAAATTGACGGTCTGGGCTCACATAACTGAAATGATAGAGCTATGAGTACAGATTATGTCCTGTACATGCATCATCTCATCCCAGTTTTTTCTGATACGTGAAGATACGGTGTTTTTACTATCTTATTTTTATAAAAGAAGCAATTAAAGCACATTTTAATCAAGTGGTCATATTTTTAATGTCTTTAATTCAATATTGACATTGTATTATGTGGCATAGAGGATAAATCTTAAATTCATGCCGTCTGGAGTCTAATCAATGTCCACCGTTCTGTTCTCTTTACATCAGAGTTTCTCAGTTTCAGCACTATTG
This sequence comes from Lyroderma lyra, assembly GCA_004026885.1. Taxonomy (NCBI): domain Eukaryota; kingdom Metazoa; phylum Chordata; class Mammalia; order Chiroptera; family Megadermatidae; genus Lyroderma; species Lyroderma lyra. The sequence goes on from PVJL010004444.1 coordinate 55,912, forward strand.
GAGTTCTGGACCAGCTAATTCCTTGTTGTGGGGGGTGGTTCTGTGCACCCCGGAAAATCAGATATGTCTCCAGGTGTTGTCAAATGTTCCCTGGGGCCAAAATCACTTCCAACTGAGAGCCCCTGCTCTTCATCACTGAGGTACCATAATCCCCATCCATGATCGAGAAGATTTTGCTAAAAGCAGTTGCATTCCCATTATATGTTTATCAGGTCTATACGTGATTATTGTTTATCATTTCCTATATGTTTCAAATACAGTCAAGGCCAGAGACTACCTTATTTTCAGTACTTCTGGAGTGCCCAAGGCATTCTGTAAATGAAGAACACACAAGCCCCTTCTCAACAAGGGATTAGGAAGGAGTAAGGAAACATATGTTCAAATTGTGACTCTCCGACTATGACTAAACTTTGACCACGGTTATTAGCCAGCTCAGGCTACCATAACAAAATACCACAGACTAGGTGGCTTAAAATTGGATGCTTATTATTCCACAGCTTCAGATGCTGCAAATTCCTGATGAGCACATTGGCAGGTTCAGTTTCTCCCAACAATTCCCTCCTTGGCTTGCTGATGGCCTCCTTCTTGCTCTGTCCTCATGAGGCCTTTCCTCTGTACACTGACACGCCCAGGGTCCCTTCAGTGTGTATAAATTTCCTCTTCTTGTAGGAACTCCAGTAAGATTGGCTTAGGAACCCATAATCCTCACCCACACCACTTCATTTAACCTATATTAACTCTTTAAAGATACTATCTCAAAATACAGTCATATTCATAGTAATTGGGAGGTAGAGCTTCAACATATGAATCGGGAGGGGACACAATTGAGTCCATCACAACTTTGTTCATTCAAAAATTCAGCCCTCCAACTGTAAAATGAATGTGTTATACTAGGTCAGCATTATCCAAACTTTCATCATTGTCATACTGTCCTTAGAACAGGGATGATTTCCACATAATATCTTTACTACTTTTTGTTGAAATTTTAAAATTAAATTGTTTATATTGTGAACACATGGAAAAGGAAAACTTAGTCATTACAATAAGTGAAAAACAGTCATATTTACTTACCTCAAATGTAATATTAATGAAATTTTTTAAATGAGAAAATATACACCTTTTTCATGCTCTAGCATACGGTTTTGAGGCTGAGGTCCACTCAGTGTGGTGATAATAGCAGATGTTACACGTGTTTGAAGACACAGTGGTAACAGTGATTCATTCTCCTTGATGTATCCAGAGAGAATGAAAGAAAGCTGAGACGAGAACAACTTTCTCCTTGTAAGACTCAAGGTTCATCGTTGCGTTGCCAGGGTGCCGTCTAGAGCCACATTGTGTCTCACTAAAAGTCATTCTGAGCTATAACCCATTCCACATCCCTATACTAGTTGATTTCTAATTCTATTTCAAAGATCCCACCAATCTTTTCGTATGTGCAAGTGTCAAATACTAAAACAAGTGGAAAGTGAAGTTACTAGTGAAAGTTGTGGGGTTAACTGTAAGTCAGATGGGTTGAGTAGAGCCATTGAATAACGTCTTTATAACTGACATGAGAGTGCCGTATAGTTCAACCCTAATGCGATTGTCTTAAAAAGTTCAAAGACAAGCGACTACTTTTCCCTTTTTGGTACACATATCAAAGAGTTTTGTAATAATTCATGTGATGATGGACTGAGATTGTTCTATGATTGATAAACTCAAGGGATATAATGTATCACTTTTGAAGTAGGTGTTACGGTGATTGGTTTAATAATGATACGAGGTGTCAAAGATTAAAAATATCAGGGGAAATGTCTATATAATATGCAAATGGCTGTTAAGTGCAAAGCATTTTTAACTAGATAAGGACAGAAAGCACATTCACCAAAAAACTATAACATCATTCCCTCTGGAACCCTTCTGTCTCACATAGACACTTGGGATAATTTCAAGTTCATTGCTGGAGTGAGTTCATGAAGCTCACACAGCACCTGTCTCTCTCCAAGTTCAGGGACATAAATACCACATCACAAAGTTGTGTGAAAAGGTAGTGAGTAGAAGGAAATAATTTTTTTTCTTTAGCAAAAGCTATTCTTCGATAAATTGATTATTCCTCTTGCACCCCCTTCTATGTAGATCAAGGTTAATTATAATGTTTAGTATCTAAGAACCAGGGTACTTAGATACATCTAATGAGATGCATTGTCTCTTGCATGGGGTGACCACATTTATGTGGTACTAGTCTGGATTTATGAATCTCTAGCGTCCTACAGGGCTAATAGATGACAAGTCAGCTGCTACTTTACCTCCTGATACTTCATCCACAGCTCTAGCTTCATCTGCTAATACCTTTTTTGTTTATTTTTTTTAGTTGAACTCAAAGGCCTTATTACAAAAGTATTATTTCACAGAGTATGTTTATTAACAATGCCTATCTGAATCTTTCTGATTTTATTTTCAAAGAATGAATAAATTGAGTTTAACAATATGATTCATGTAGCAGAAGCTATAACCATTGTTGAAGGATACCATCTTTGTCTGCTCAGGATTCATGATAGCTAAGAGCAGCCACTTGTTTGGAAGACATTCCATTGGTAAGAGGCAACCCCAGCATTGCAACATCAGGTCTCAAGGTCATGTCTTAACTACAGAGATACTCCTAAGATCAAAATAGTCCCCAGCATTCAGTCATTTGCCTTTGGTCCTACCCATTCTCACACTTACGGTATCACACACGAATGACCATTTCTGTTGACTCACTAGGGCTCTTGACTCAAAGTTTGGTGTATTCTCAAGTTCTTTAGGAGGAACATTAGAAGGATGATGTACCCAGGAACGAAATTTCAGCATGGAACTTCCAGATTCTGCATGCAGAATCAGACACAAATCATCCAGCTAGAACATAATAGAGAAAACAGCGGGGCCAGTGTGGAAAGATGGTCCAATGCCCATCCTGTGGACAAGAGAGTATTTGTCCTGTATCCTACTATATTTCCAGTATTTACTAAAATGCCTAGAATGTCATAGGTGCTAAGAGGCTACTACATGTAACATTTATTTAGAAACCTTAAAAAATTTTAATAAATTGAGAGACAGACTATATTCCTTGCTAGATTCAGGGGTAATTAATACCAGTAAAATTTTGAGTCTTTACCAATTGATAAATAGGTTTAATATAATACCAATTAAAATCACAGTGGGGTTAATGGGATTTTGAAGCAACTTCAATAAATAGCCTATATTTCATGTAGAAGAAGAAACAAAATAGAAAACTCAATATTTGTAAAAGTGGAGTGATATTGCTGAAGTGTAGCTTGCCATGCCAGATATTAAAATATGCTATATTAATAGTTTACATTATGCACCATTCTCTGTATAGCTATTTCTCTTCTAAGAGCTCTATGTATGCTAACTCATTTATTCTTCAGCACCAACCCTAAAATCTATGTTCGGTTTGAAAATAGAAAAACTAAAGCAAAGAGAAAACTAAGTAATGCGCCCTATTATACACAAGTAGGCGGCTTAATGAGGATTAGAATCTAGGTTGCCTGACATCAGATTTTCTGCCACTAACCACTGTGGTAAACTAAGAGCTAGAAATCAATTAAGGTAGTGAGGTACACCCATAAATAGGTAAGATAAAAGGATGGGAGCTAAATCAGACAGATGAGACTGTATTAAAAATTAGACACCGTCAGTGGCTGATGTCCCCACGATGGAACTCCAGATCTCCTTGCGCAGGGGCCATGCTGATCGTCTGTGCTTGTTCCAATCTCAGTGTGCGTGCTGCCCAAGATACTGAGGAGCTAGCACCGCTCGTCATAATTCTCTACATCCCATGCTTACTTTTTAGTGTTTTTCACGCGAAGCATCACTGATGTTACCATTAGAACTGGCAAAATCACTTTCATGCTTTTTGTTTCCCTCAAATAGGTGTCTAGCTTTCGAAATTTTGTCAAAAATGACCAATGCTGTAGCCATCTGGTTTCCACATATCAGGATTTTTGAAAATAGGTATTAGAAGCTTTGGTAATGTTTATGTCATTTGTATATTTATGAGTATAGGCACACACAAATGTTACAAAGAGGTACACTCCTTATTTAAAATGACTGGTACAATTCAAATGGCAATTCACAGTTCTTTGGTATGCAAACGAATGTGCAAAGGTAGCACTACATATTTATAACAAATAATAGCTAATGAGATTTTGCCAAATCAGGTGATTTGTTAAGAATTTTACATGTATTATCTCATCCAAACTCCCCACAAAACCGCATGTTATAATGTAAGTGCCATTAGCCCTATGTCACATATAAAGGAACCACTAAGCAAGTAAGCTGTGTCCCCAGTTCACACTGGTTTTGTTGCACAACCAAAAACAAGGTTTCAGAAATAGAATTTGAACTTTTTCCTATAATTTGAAAACCATGCTCTTAAACACCATACTACAGAGTCCTCGGCACTATATGCTATAAGGATGCAAGACATGCGATTCTGTTAATGCCCACAGGATGTGTGAAGATGGGGGAGGGTGGGTTTTGAAATGTGTTGATGGGATAATAAAGACATGATGGGCATCTGGTATGGCACGAGGACGTTGTTGTCGGAAGTCAATTTACAGCACAGGTGATCAATAAATGAGGCATTTCTTCATATTGTGGCTCTGGAACATCTGTTCTTAGCTTTTACGAGTTTCATCACCTCGGGTATGACTGAAGAAACTAAACAAGGCTGGAGGAAGGAAAGCAACTCTTACAAATGTGTGCGTGAGGATGTGGCCGCTCAGCTAAGGAAAGGGGTCTGCCAGAAGCTGTGCTCATGTGTAAATAAAAACTACACACAAGATCCGTGCCTGCCTCCTGAAGAGAAACATCACAGACCAGGGTAAATGCTACACATGCAGTAGCCAAAAAGCAAAATCAGATAAATAAAATTATCTCAGACAAAACCACATTTTAAGAAAGGTGACTTTTGTTTAAGAAAAAAAAAAATTCAGAACACAAAAAAGATAGGAAAGAGAGAAAAGAAATAATAGATTTTAATGAAGCATGGTGATATGTCGTGATTTGCTCTGCATCAAAAATTCCAAGTTTCCCAACAACAATCTGTTCATTTATCCACCAAACAAATGTTTATTGAGTGACTACTGTGAGTAAAGAACTGTAGGTACTTAGATCCATCAGGGAAAAATAAAAACAGAAATCATTGTCCCTTCATAGGTTGAATTTACTAGGATTTTGAGTGACTGTATTCTCTCTTCGAACTTCTTAACACTCGGGGGAGAAAGGTGGAAGGGACTAGAGCTACACAGGTGAGATCTGAAGGTAAGGGACAGCAGAGGAAGAGTAGGGAAAATAATTGAAATTGGAGGACCGATTACTTAAGAAAAGAGAGCCTCCAAACACAAGGATATGGTCGGGGGAGTAAATAAGATACCATCATAACCGGGGTAACAAGACTGCCAGGACCACCCAGACGTCCTGGGGAGAGTATCAGAGGTACTGGGCTGGGTTCTGGAAGCACTTTTTAATTAACATTTTTAGGGAAGTCTGACCTCCAGCAGAGCCTCCATAACCCTTCCCCTAAAAGCAGGGTGGGGATGGCGACTAAGAGAGAAAAAAGTGATTTCCATATCTAACACATCTAGCTATTGGCTGAGCCCAAACTAAAACTTAGGTCATCTGCATCCCAGACTGATTGGCTTTCTGTTTCTCAACTGAGATTTATTTTTAGTGACCTCTCTCTGGTCACTGTGCACATATGCCCCTGGCCTGGTCTCTGTCTTCAAGGTGTGCATAGTCACGTGGCATCCTATAAAATCCATTGTCAAAATTATTCTGAGCAGGCAGAAGAAAATAATATACTAAACACTGAACTGAAAACAAAAAGATTCAATGGGCATCTTGACCAAACTAGGCTGACCATTTTGCCACCTGAGCGTAATCTTTAGTGAGTAATCTATATTAAATCTAATAAAAAGTACGTCAGAAAGTTTACGACCCAACGTTACACAAATCAGGAATGAGTGGCGCGGCGAGTACGAATGAATTACACCTGCTGTCTGAGCAGTATCGGAGAAAGCAATAAGACACTTCGAAACACGTGGAAGTTTCAAACTGCGACTCTAAAAAGTTCTTGCTAAAGTCCGTGCATGCTCTCAGCGGCTGCGTGCGCCTGCCTGCCAAAGCCGGTGCTTGGGCGACGGGCCCCACGGTGTTGGCATTAAATTCCCACTCACATAGTAAATTCTTCAATGCGTGTGGCTGAGCTGACAGTGCTGTAGAATGCTTTTCCATAAACAAATTCATTCCACTGTGCAGCCTATTTTTCCCTTAGTTTCTGAAGAGAATTGTAATGTGGAGCTAAGACGCTTAACCAGAACAAAGGAGAGAAAAATCTTCAGTTAAATAGAACCCTCAGACAACGGGAAATTGTTCTTTATAATGTTCTGCTGCCTGAGATTAAACTACAAATGCTCCTTCTTTCCCACTAATTGTCGAAAACTTAGTCTCAATGCCCTTTCATTTCACAATAATTACAGCAAAATGAAAATGCTCTTGGTTAGTCTCACTTAATAGTTCTGCCCAGTATTTAAGTACAAAAGCTCTGGATTTACGCAGACCTGAGCTTAAATCTCAGATCAAGGTATGTGAAACTGGGGACTTTAATTAAAAATTTTGGAGCACAGTTTAATGTATTATAAAATAGTAGTAATATTTGCACATAATGCATATGATGTTTGTTCATTTTGATTGATATTTTTCATGTAATTCATTTACCATAGACCTGGTATATACAAACGATCCAAAAGCACTATTATAAATACATCATCTTCTAGTGCTTGCTTCCGCAGCACATATACTAAATATATCATCTTTTACACCTAGTGGGCACCTACTTAAAATAATCAGAGATTACCACTGTTATCACAATGAACACAAAATGAATTAGTACGTATATCATTTCTGTCCTTGTTCATGTAGATGAAGAATGTCGCCTGGTAGTAAATGGTAGAATAGAACGAATAATACTTATTATTTATATCATTATTTTTACTAGATATTGGTGACAGTCTACTACTACATGCTAGACATATAGATATTTTAACCAGAATCTTACAGTAAACCATCAAATGTGTTTTTGATCTATTGTATAAAGAAAATTGAGACATACATATATTCAATGCCTTTTGCAAAGTCGCAATTAGTTGATGAAAGAATTATAATTTAAAGTCTACCCTTGTGAAGGAACATCACAGTGTTCTTTGAGATTATTATGATTATGTCATATTGATAATTTGTGCATTTAGCAGTGTGCTGTATACTATCTCGGAAATGTGAGGTTGTGATAAGTATTTTTGAGAAGCTTATAAGATGATTGGAAAAGTTGAATAACAAAACAAACAATCTTTCTTAATGAAAAACAAGATATAACATGTTGGTGAACAGGATTACTAAATATATTTTATAGTTACCAATCCTCCCCAAATAAATTTATAAATATTTGGAAGTTTAATTACATTTCAACAAATTTGGATGCCTACAGGATCTAATATATAATGAATTAGTTGTGGCCAAAACATCTTGAGAATGTTGGCTATTTCTAACAGGGGTAATTAATGAGCTAATTTATTGAGCATTTAACTCTGATCTAAGTCTTACTCTGAACTGTTTGAAGTAATGTGTGTGTAGTAGGGAATTTACTCTTTGGGTTAGATGCTACAATTAAATCCATTTCACAGAGAAGCAGGGATATAAAAGGTACAAATAACTCACCCAAGATTACAATATAAAGGGCAAATTTGAACCCAGTCAAATAAACCCCAAGATGCATCTTAGCCACAACGCTCTGCCCACACTGTCTGAGCCTCTACTAGTTCTAATAGTTCCTAAGAGAGAAAATCAAGCTTGTGTGCCACTTTAAATTTTCTTTAAAAAAATCTTAGGTACCGATATTTTATGTTAAAAATATCAAAAATAACACATTTCATTTCAAAATATGCTAAGAGCAAATAAATAAGCAAATAAACAAGTAACAGCCAGTAAATTCTTAGAAGTTATGACATACAACTAACAAAGTAAACCACACATTGAACTTGGGAAGTATTTTTATGACTTTAAAACTCCTAGAGCATTTCATAAAAACCAAGCAACATTTTTAATCACCACAAAGCAATGCATATAGTAAAAGAAACACCAAATGCTATCATGAAATAGAACTTTCACTTGAACTCCTACTTGAGCTAGAGCTCTCACAAATGTTTGCCATAGAGTCTAGGAGTTTCACCTTCTAAAATAGCAATACAGGAACAGTGGGGTGTTGGGTGGGGAATAACCTGAACCTCACAATTCACAGTCTCCATGAGTCTCCATAATAAATTAAACCTCCTAATCATGAATTTATGCCACCCCCAACTCTACTACATTCTTATTCACTCATTTAATTAAGTGTCTACCAAATAGAAGCTGTGGTGTATATTGATACAAATAGATTTTTAAAAAGCAACAACTTTATTTTTTCCATTTGGAAATACAAATCAGTGTGATGGAAGAAAGTAGCATAAATATGTTTTACCAAGTATCAAGCAGGTACCAATCACTTTCTTTTTTTTTTTTTCTGCTTTTTGGTATGTGGGTAGCTCCCTGACTGGGAATCGAACCCAGGCCGCAGCACTGACAGCGCCAATGCTGAAGCCTTAAGCTACTACACCATCAGGGAACTCCCACCAATCACTTTCTTATTTACTGTGACATAGTGAAAAGGAGACAGTAATAATTTTTAAAAAATAGTTTTTTGCTACTCACTACCTGTGTAATATCAGCATTTTAAAATATTCCTCATGAGCATAACTTTGTTACCCTGTAAACAGAGGACTATGATCCAAATATACAAAAATTAGGAAAGTACTGGAGGCATCCTAAGTAAAAGACATAATATATGACCCTTGGCATATACAAGGACATCAGTGGATGTTAGTTACTATTTTTTTTTTTTAATTACTGACTCGAGAATGAGATTGATTGAGCTCTGATCTGGATAATCTAGGTGTATATTACATGTATTAGGCATTCACGATTCATCAGCTGAATGGGAATGGCAATTTGCATTATGAAAATTATTAGATCTATAATCTATGCCTGGCATAATAAATTTTCGAGGACTGCCCATGAATCCCAATGCTTAACTTAACCATGTGGTGTTCTGCTTTATTTCATTGGCCCAGAGATCTGAGCTGAGCTGCATTTTGCCCCCTGAGTATCTGCATGTTCTTCCTAATATTACTTCTTAATGCATTCTCTTGTCACCGCACTATCAGAGCACAGCAGCTGTATTTGAAGTGATAAATTTCTCCTACAGAGGACTCCAATCTGTCCTGTGTCACTGCACACATCTCGTCATCTCATATTGGAATCAGGCCTTGACTTTTAGAAGATCCTCCCTATGTTGATGTGTTTCTGGATTTACCTTTAGCAAAGTCTCCTTGCAGCCGGGGATCCATGACCACATAATGGGATCACTCATGCTGCCTGATTTATGCAGTAGCTCCTGCACTGTGTCACGGCAAGCCTCTGTTATTCCTTCTGCCAAGAACCACTCACACGGAAATGACTCAAGCCATCGAAGGAATAAGCATCGGGAAACGATTATTTAAGGCAAAGAGACAATACAACATTCACTGGTCATTAGTTAAACCTCCTCTTAAATATATCTAATTGAAAATACAAAGATGTTTTTCATGTGAGTCAACTCCTTCCCTTTGAAGTTACTGTTCTTAAAGTAACGGTGAGTGTTTTTATCCCCCGAGACGATGTGATGTTTCGTAAATGAACAGGATTCAGAGTTAGGCGAACCTAGTCGTCCATCAAAATTCTATCACAATTCATCACTGAAGTTCTTTAAAAACGTATTTATTCTGTTATACTCTTGTTTGCTTTATGTAAAATGGGAATTCTAATATACATTTTATGAGCTTGCTGGGAATATCAAATGGGAGCATGCTTGGAAAGGTCTTGCCGGGCACTGAGAACACGCGCCGCGAGCCGTAGCGGAGGCTGGTTTATGAGGCGGTCGGCTTCCTTCTCCCCGGTTCTACGGGAGAGAGAAGGGCTGTACTCGGGAGACGTGGACACGGACACACTCGGTTTCTGACTTCCCATCGCCTACCCCACTACTCTCAGCGGCCTGATGTTAGGGTGGTTATAAAATGCAATATGGATTATATATATATTCACCATATATATTTATATGGATTATATATATTTTCACCATAAATGGCATAGCAGGAAGATCAATACAATAATGGCTTTGGATTCTGAAAGCCTAGGTTTGAATCTAGTTGCTTACAAGAGGACATCATACTTGATATTTCAAAATCTCTCATTTTCCATATTCAATAGTGCACAGTATTGCATACAGTTTTTCTTCTCTATTCATTCTTTTGCATGCCATCATACATATCTGGGACTCCATCATAATTAGCCTGACCTACGTAGGTTATACCCCCGTCTTACCCCCTTCAAGTCCTAGAACCAGAATTACCCTTCTAACACAAACATCTGATGGGGTAGCTTATCTTCTTCAAAGGCACCAGAGATTTTCCCTTATGCCACGGGTAAAGTCTCAGCTCCTTAAATAGCTTGTAAAACCTTTAACTAAAGGACCTTTCCTTGCATCGCCAGATTCACTGTTTGCCACATTTTTCTCAGGCCTCTCTCTCTAGTCTTACCAATATATTTCCAGTTTCTAAATCATTTGCTTCAAAATGCTTCCAGACACTTTTCTTGCGACATCCAGTTCCTTTCCCCCAATCTCACCTCACACATTCATCTTAGTAATAGTTTCTCATGAGAGAGAGAGAGAGAGAAAGAGAGAGCGAGCGAGAGGGACTGTGACAACTTTTAGGTTTGCAAAATTATTGGGAAGATAGTGCTGAGAGCTCCTGTATAACCCACATCCAGCTTCTCCTCTTTTTAAAACTTCACCTTATTGTGATATAGTGTTCACAATTAATGAACTGATATTCGTACATTATTATTAGCTTTTAGTTCCTACTTTAGTGATGTTGCCACAGTTTTCCCTAATTCTTTTTATATTTCGGAATCCCGTCCAGGTTGCCACATGATCTGCAGTAGTCCTATCTCCTTACGTTCCTCTCGGTTTTGACAATTGTTTACAGTTTTCTTGTTTGGAAGACCATGACGGTTTTGTTTACTAAATAGGTATTTGTAGGATGACTTTAAATTGATATTATTGTCTGATGATTTCCTCATTAACTGGGGTAAGGATTTTGGGGAGGAAGACCACAAAGGTGGAGAACTGTCACTTTCATCACCTCATATGAAGGGTACATAAAATCGGTATGACTTACTGTTCACGTGAATAAGGAAATATTTATGAAGTTGTTTCATGATAGAGTTATTATCTTTTGTTCTCACTTTACAGATTACATTCTTTTGGGGGAAAAGTCACTATATGTACCCAACGCTTAAGGAATTGAAAATTATGTTCTACTCTTATGAACACAATACATATTAAAATTATTTGGATTTTTTTTCTGCACAGAAAACGTGTCTATTACCCTCCGTTTATGTGTTCAATACTATCTATGTAACTATGGCCTCATTGATATTCTAGAAAGATGGCAGGTTGTTTTCTCAAAGACCGCCGTCCCGATTCCTAGAAAGATCAGGAGGTTTTATAGGTATGTAAGGAGAAGCAGAACAAAGGAAAGGGGGAGTTAGTCAGGTGATTCCTGGGTGCTGACATCTAGAAAAATGCCTCCTGGGCTCCGGTTTGTTCTGTGATCATGTTCTCTCAGACCCGGTCGTAGGGGTGGTTCCCTCCAGAACTGCAGCCTGGTTGCTGGCATCCAGATGTCTGAGGGCTGAAATAGTTTCTTTCAAGTACGTGTTCTGGTGATTAACTGGCCTGATGAGGTGTGCATGTAACCTCAGGAAAATAGAGCATTGGATCAGGTAGAAGGGGGAAAAAATAAAGGGAAATAAACAAAATGGTTAAATCTTAAGAAGTATTAGGCACCTCCACCCTTAGGACATCAGTGAGGTCATATCATTTATATTTTATGTTCTTGTGTGAACTTTACCCTGGAAGTCATAGAGGAACCTTGGAGGGACTGTGATGGAGAGCAGGGATTCTGCGCCCACCCATGTCCTGACAATTTCTACACGGGTGCTCTTAGGTTCTTGGGCGGTGTTCTTCAGACTGTTTTGTCCATGCATTTCCAAGTGAATTTTGAAAACCTTAATTCGTTCAAATATTTAAATTGACATCTAACATTTAACTTTAACTGTAGGTAGATGTAAATGTTGTGATGCCTGACACCTTTTAAATGCTGGCATTTTAAAAACAAGACGTGTAGTTCACTCTTATAAATATATCCAATGAAATAAAAATCTACAGCAAGTTGATGACCACACTTTTGGTTTCCTGAACCCAATTCCAATGTGTGTTGGGGGATCATTGGAATTGATCCCCCACACTGCCAACAAGCAATTCTTAAACACCAGCTGATGTCTATAATTCAGCTGAATTTGTACACTATTCTTACCCCAGAGACCATTAGGGACATCGCATCAGATCCCACAGGTGAAAGGCTCAGTCCCACAACACTGCTCCTCACCTTCAGATGGCAGTCCCACGTGTGGTTCTGCTAACTGGCTACAGATCACAGGTTCCAATGACCCCAGCCTCGGGTATAAGGAATCTGCCAGAGCAGCTTACAGAATGCAGAGCATTATTTTACTTTCTAGATCACCAGTTCATGATATAACTCAGGAACAGCCCGTGGGAAGAAATGCCTCGGGCAAGGTTTGGGGAAAGAGTGCAGAGCCTCCGTGCTCTCTCGGGGCATGCACTCCGCTCTCTCCTGAAGGACCACATGTTCACCAACACAGAAGCTCTCTGAACCCCATTTTTTTAAATGAAAGCTTCATCACATGGGTATAATTGATTAAATCATTGGCCATTGGCAATTGATTGAACCTCCAGCCTCTCTCCCCTCCCTGGAGTTCAGGGGTTGGACTGAAAGTTCCAACTCTCTAATCACAGGGTGGGTTCCCCTGGCAACCACTTTCCTTCCTTAAGTCAGGTCCAAAAGTCACTTTCTTAACTTAACAAAAGGTACTTCTTATTTCTTTCATCACTTAAGATGTTCCAAAGGGTTTTAAGACCTGTGGACAGAAATGGGAAATGTGTATTTCTTATTATAAATCACAATATCACCCACCACCATCATTTTATAAATTCACAGAAAAGCTTTACTATAACAGAAATTTTATATCTCAGTAATTTTATATCACAGCTTTCTTCTACTTGAACTTACTTTTATCATCTTCAAAAGTGAATCCTAATGTAATTGTTTATCCTTGAAAGTGTTTATTTACAATGTCATACAATTTTATAATAAAATGCATTTTAAAAATATTTATGTTATGCATATAAAGCATAGATTTTAGCATCCTGTATCCAAGAGGCCCTAAGTGTTTCAAATTAATTGGATTATTATATTGCAGTTAATATTCATATAGTTTTTATCAATTTATTAATGCTATAAAATTTTTTTGCTAAATTGGATTCTTAATTATGTGAAAGGGACTTTTTAACAATAAGATCTTTGAAGCACAGAAAAAAATATTTTTAATGGTAGGATGGGACACCAATACCAGTTCTTTCTTTTCTTTTTTCTTTCTCTCTCTCTCTCTCTTCCTCTCCCTCCTCCCCTTTCTTTTTCTTTCTCTCTTTCTCTCTCTCTTTCATGAGGGTGGACTCCCCCCCAAAAAACCCAGAATTATCTTCAGGCGGGCAGGCCCCTTGTAGTACAGGCTTCGCTTGCTATGTGAGTGTTTTAGGAACCCACCTCTATCAGCACACCAGCTGGCATTGTTGTGAGAGGCTGTAATTGGCTTCAGTGAATTTTTTTTTTTTGGAGACTCTTTCAACACATGTGCCCATTTCATGATGGGTGATTTGCATGAACAATGCGTGCCACACCGCAGCTGTGTGTTCAGCAGTTTTTGCCCCAAAACAGCATGACTCCCATGCCCCACCCTCCCTACTCACCCAATCTTGCCCTGAGTGACCTTTTTTGTTTTCCTGTATTTTGAAAAAAGCCCCCAAATGGAAATGTTTTGCTGATGTGGAAGAGGCGAAACAAAACAAAACAAAAACAGCAGAAGTACTAAAAGGCACCGAAATAGATGAATTCAAAAACTATTAAGTAGTGGAAAAAGTGTCTCGATAGGTGTATTGCATCAAATGGGAAGTACTTTGAAGGAGACTGAAGTTTAAACATGTAAGAATAAACACCCAATTTTTTAATAAATAAATTCCGGGTTATTTTGGGTCCCCCTAGTATAGTCAACAGCATTCCAGTATTATTTATTGAAAAGACTTTCCTTTCGCTTTGTATGACTTTGGTGGCTTGGTTGCAAATCAAGTGCCCCTCTGTGTGTGTTCCTAAGCCAGGGTCATACTTGTTTTGCTTGGGTGGAGGTGGGACAGGCTTCCAGGCCTGCGCAAGGGGTGCCCAGCGTCGCCAGGAGAGGGCGTGCTGGGGGCAGGGCACAGGTGGTGCGGTCCCAGGTGGAGGGCTGCGGTCAGGCCAGCTCGGAACCAAGTTGTTCAGTGTGCGATGGACACACCGGGGAGGGAAACACCGGCTGGTGCACAGCGCTGGTCTCACTTCCACTGCCCACACTTTCTGACTTCCTGTATCTTTTGAGAGGACCTTAAAATCAGGTACAGTCATGCACTGCAGGACTTTCCCAAGAGAGACCACATATCCAGAGGTGGTGCCGTAAGATGAAAACAGCCGAAAAATTCCTGTCACTTGGTGACGCGGAGCGTCGGGAGGTAATTGTGCCATGCATTGCCCCGGGGTGGGGGCGGGGTGAAGCTGCTGTACAGTTTGTAGAATCTCCGGTGGTGGTCAGGAATGTTCCAGACCTTCCCATTCACTCACCACTCACTCACTCAGGGCAACTCCCAGTCCTGGCAGCTCCATTCATGGTGAGTGCCCCATACAAGTATTCATTTTTTATCTTTTGTATAGGCTGAACAAATGTGCCGCGTTAACCAGGACAGAAAACAACGGTACTGCCCCCTCTCAAACGGAGCGTGGGCTCGGCCTCGTCTCACGGGGCTGCATTCCAGGTGTCAGGAGGCTGACCACACGTACTATTTAAAATGGGACAGTACCGTTATTTTCTGACCCATTTAAAACGGACGTATAGTCAACCTACTTTGAAATCACATTTTTTACTATACTTTTTCTATGTTTAGATACCCAGGTATTTACCATCGTTTTATGGTACCCTACAGTATTCGGTACAGTAACCTGCCATAGTGCTTGGTAGCCTTGAAGAGAGTATAGCCGCTATACCATGGAGGTTTGCACTCTGGGGTATCTGCATGATGACAGAATTGCATAATGATGCATTTTTCAGAGTATATCCTTGTCAATAAATGATGCATAACTATACTGCGAGCCTTTGAATTTGTCCTTCAAGATTGTCTTGGCTATTTTTAGAATGTTTGTAATTTCATATAAAGTTGAGAATTAGTTTGTCAACTTCTGCAAACAAAAAAACAGCTATTCTTTTGATAGTAACTCCCATGAATCTATAGATAAATTTGGGGAAATTTGAAATCAACAACTTGGATCTTTCAATGGAGTTAGGTACATTTTAAGGTTTATTGTGTCTTTAGAATGACACAGTTCAGGGTGCTGTTTTCTACAACTTTGTTAATAATTCTGAATCATAGATTATTTACACATTCCTCCTAGCTGCCTATGAAGTTCATGAATATAAAATTAGTTAATGTTCAGAGAAAACAGAAAGTTCCTGTTTTCATTGTTTCATTTTGTATGTTTATGTTTGCTTGTTTTCCTTCTTTCAACCACTTTTAATTTACTCATTTAAATCCCTTAAGAGTTTCAGTTCTAATTTCATCCAAAATAGTAATGGCTCATGATTGTCCATTAAAATTCTTTCCAGTGCTAAGAAACAACTCACATTTGTGTTTACAGTAGAGAGTGATAAATTACATTGAAGTATCATTCAGTTAGAGTCATTCCCCAAGATTCTAAAGAGATGGATGGTCTCCAGGTGAGGGTTGTCATAAAAAGGGAAATCAAACCAGCTGAATAATACAATAAGTCTCTGTATAAAGCTAGCTCAGCCAAGCAAGGATATGAAAGGTGGCAGCCTTTGAGTAGATGGGTGACAGATTTCATTTGTTGAGGATCAGATCTTGCCCTGGTGTCACATGTCATATTATCCCACCACTCTTTTGGTGTTCTACAGGCCCCCTCTCCAGGTGCTGTCAGGGGAGTATACAGAAACTGCCAGTTAAAAGGCAGGTGTGGTTAAGTCAGGTGTGTAAAAAACAACCATTTTCTCCTCTCCTCTCCTGTTTTAGGTTCACACAATCTTTAGTTGCTTTACCAATCATATAGAAAGAAAGGGAAGCTAGAATAAATTTTACTTTTCCTCTCTACCTCAACCGACCTGACTGCTTTCTACTTCTCCCTTTCTCTTTATAATTACAGTCTTATAATAATTTTTTCACAGTTATTAGTTTCTGTCTTTTGATTGTCTGGGAGGAAATTTATCCAAAGACTGTCTACGGTTAATGCTTGCTTTATCAATAATCTTGAAAAAAAGTCTCCATGACCTGCTCATTCAGTCTCACTTCCTCCTTTCTCCTTTTATATTGTGTGTGTGTGTGTGTGTGTGTGTGTGTGTGTGTGTGTGTTCCTTCTCTGTGTCAAGGCTCTGTGCTAGCCACTAAGAACTGAAAGATGAGCAAATGTTCATCTCCAAACTAGAGTGGTTCACCAATATATCCCCTCAATTGTTTCTTAGCCTGCACAATTAAGGCTTCCAATCTATCAGAATAAAAACCATGTAGAGTTTACCCATAAACTTGAAACATGGTATTCAGAGCTTTAAAAGTTATTAATATATGTGAGCATATATATAGACATTTTAATACATTTTATGATCATTTCTCCCAAGGAACACAAGAATTTGAGGTTTAACTCAGTCTGAGATTCTAATACTTGGGTCATTTTATGAGTTCATGATTCTCAGCCAAGTTCATTCCTGACTCTACCCTGTTCTCCTTTCTATCTTCAACTCAAACACTGGCAGTATGATAATAATTCCCAAAATTATTTTAATAAACATTTTTGACTCTAATAACCAAATATAACATGATAACACTGTAAGACATCCTGACCAGTTAACCTGATATGAACTGTGTGAAATTGCCATTCTCTCTGTTTCTCTCTCTCATATACATGCAGTATATATACTGTATATAGTTACATGCCAATTGTAAAATAAGTTTTGATATATATACTGTGAATGAATGAATAAATAAATAAATCATCTTAAAATACATTTATTTTTCAATGAGCTATATTTTTAATGTCTTTTTGAACAATAGAAAAGGCAATTTCAAATAAGTATTGGATGTAGGTTTTAAACACTAAACCCATTTGAGAAAAATTATAGAAAACTTCTGAATGACAGGTTTTTATTTATGTTTAGAATAAAAATATTCTTCATATCTGCTTTAAAGTTTGACGAGCAAATGCAAACTTTTAAAAAGTGCTTTGTAAACCAGTGTTTTTATCATCACTTATATATTTAACATTGGTGTTATTTCACGCATATTTGAGAAAAGGTCATTAGCCTAAAATTTTAAAATTTCATCATGATAAAATTTAATAAGACAAATAATAAAACAACACAGACATATATTTATATATATACAGAGATGCATGTGTATGTGTGTAATTAGAAGTAGTCAATCTGTAATAGTCGTGCAAAATATAAAACTTAAAAGAATTTGTCTGAGGACTGGGATTTGATTATTTTGTCCTTACAATCTAGTAAGTTTAACCTGATACTTTTTCATAGGTGCTGGCAGAAGACATGGAACTCCTCGGTGAGACAAAGAACTTCACCACTCCTGCCGTAGTAAGTAGCAGTAGCCTCAACCTGCGTGTAGCAGTTGTGCTCGTTGCCCCAAATCCCATGCAGAGGGCCTTAGCAAATGGCCTGCACATGCACAAGGGCTGCTTTGCAGGAGAGGAACACTCATGAGCTTAAGAAGCCTACCATTTTATAGCAAGCAGAAAGCAAGCAAATCTTTGTCCCTGAGGCAGATGTTACCTCACCCTTCAATCCCTTGCGTATACACATCCCTGAGAAATGGCCCAGGTAATGAGGGATCCAGGGCTTTGAATCTCTCCGTATGGCACCCAGCAACACACATGGGAACACGAGAGACACATGGAGAGATGTCTTCCAACAATTTTTTTTCTCGTATCTTTTGAGTTTCTTTTTTAAGAAGAATTATGTTGGGACCTAAGTAACATGGTATTCATCATTAAACTGGACTTTGTATAGTATTTTAAACACAGACTTAATATATAAATGTCTTTATTTTCACCAAGTTAGATGGAGTCCACTCACATTTATTTATTGCCTACTATGTGCCTGTTACTGAGCTGGGTGCTTCGTTATACATGAGACCATTCGGTGCACGAGAAAGCATTCCAACAAAAGGCCTTTCAGTAACACTTTTTCACACAGCACTGTCTGACAAGAGGCAAGGAGAAAAGGAAGCTGTTGTTCAGCAGTGATCAATTTCAGACAGCTTTAAAATGCCTCTGGTGATAACCGTTCTCACCATCTCATAATGTTTTGCGTGTTGTTAGGAAGGGAACATTGAGTCACCTGGTCAGTACAGCTATGCTCTTCCCCATAACTCATAAATCCACTGTGTACAGGAAATAATTATTGAATCACTCCAATGCCATTCTCACCGATAAAGCTCAGCTGCTTTCTTTAGAGCTGTATCACAAATGTTGCAGAATTTGTTTATTCACACAAGCAAACATACAAAAATGCACATCCATCCTAATGACTTAATGCACATGCATGCACACACTCCTCCACACATGTACACAAACATGCGAAGACTGGCTTCTTTGTATCTTTGTCATCCTTCTAACCATCATCCTAGTAGGAGCTCTCAATTGCAATGACTAATAAATTATTCTATAGTTTTCACTCGAGCTTATTCTATCCCATTATCTACTATCTGAATCTTAGAGTGATCTTCAAAATGTTAACCAATCATTTATCTCTGCCATAAAGTTATACAGTGTTAAAGCAAAAACTCCTGAACAATATCTACAACCCCCTAGATTTTACAGATTAGAAGTCTGAAAACTATGGCCCACAAGCTAAATAAATTTACAAGGTTATTTGTAAATAAATTTTTATTGCAATATAGCCATATATACTCATTTATATATTGTCTGTGGCTGAATTTGTACTACAATGACAGAGTTAAGTAATTGCAACAGGATTCTAAGGACTGCAAAATAAAAAAAAAAAAGTATTACTTTCTTGCTTGTTACTTGTTTTCTATTGCTGTATAACCAACTACCATCGATTGATCAGCTTAAAATAACAAAAATGCATTGATATCATCTCCCAGTTTCTCTGAGTCAGGAGTCTGGCACAGTGTCACTGTATTCTCTGTTTAGGGTCTCACATTACTGAAATCAAGGTGTTAGACAGGGCTGGTGTCGTCTTCCAATTACCTTGTATTTGAAGGATGTAGTCCCATGCAGTTTTGAGGCTCCTGTTTTCTTACTGGCTGTCAACCCGTGGCTTGTCTCAGTTCCTGCAGTCTGCCCGCATTTCTTCCCACATGGTCCTCTCCATCTTCAAGTCAGCAATGGAAAATGTCTAGTGAGTTAGATTCCCTTGTGCTGGGAATCCCTGAAATCCTCTGTTTCTGACCTCTTGACATGTATTTAAACGTTTGTTATATTAGATCTGGCCTGAGAGGGTGATCTCTTCATCTTAAGGTCAACTGATTTGGGACCTTAATTATGTCTGCGAAGTTCCTTGCTAGCAGTATCTGGGTAGTAGTTCACATATTTGGGGAAAGGTGTATGTACAGCAGTGTCTGAAAATTTGGGGGGCTGTCTTTGGATTCTGTCTACTATATGACACTTTTTAGAAAATATTTGTTGACTCACGTCTGGATCCACCTGCCCATTCCACACCTACCTGTCATCATGAAGCCCTTGCTCCTTGGCCCCAGCAAGACTGGCTTTTATCGAACTCTCACACTTACTAGGCTCTCTCCTACCACAGTTCTTTTTATATGCCATTTTCACTGTTTAGAATACTTCTTTTGCCAATCTGTATTTGGTTAACTTCTCTTTCTTCATATATTTGCTCATGGTCTCTTTGTATGTACTAGAAACCATATTTGATAGATAAGGAAACTGAAGCTCATAGAGATAAAATAAATTGCCCAAACACAGAATACACGGCAGGGACAGAATTAAACCCGGTGTCACCAGGCTCCAAGATGTGTATATAAGCAGCACTTCCCAGAAGAGATAAAGAGAGGGGCAATTCTGAAGGAGGCATCCGCATTCCTGAAGGCAGATGGTAAAACATCTTCAACTCATCTGAGCCTGCTGAACCATGCACATAGATAATAAAGTAACTGGGCATCGGAGTGGGCAATATATATTAGCTACATAGCTAATTTAATGCTTCTCAAAACTCTGAGAGACAGATGTTAGCATCATGCTAATGATGCTAACAATAAGGAATGAAAGGAGAAATTTACTTGGCCCAAGTTGTATCACTTTTGTAAGAAACCAAAATTCACTTGATTAAATTTAAATTGGCTTTATTCGACTACTCATGTATTGGGCAGTATCTAATCTAGTAGATAGAGAGGAGCTCTGAGGAATTCTAGAAAATGAAAGACATAGGAAAAGGGCCTTTGGAACAAGGATGTTGTATTAGACAATAAAGCCAGATGGTTATTGCAAGATTACTTTCCTTAGGGGTTGCAGGGGTCTACCATCCAGATCACCTAACTCATGTTGATAAGGTAGTCCTGATTGACTGATTTAAGATTCTCTTTCTGGGAAAGCCAAAACTGTCATTAAGTCTTGGTTTGGTAAAATGGGGCTTAGCATAAGCAACCCTGTTTTTGGACCTGTGTCTTCATTTTTAACACTGGTAAAGGAAAGAGCTGGAATAAGCATCACTCTTTACCACCTACTCTACCTTTGTTAGTATTTGCTAACTGATCTTGGTATCTTTTTCTGCTAAATCTAAGAATACATCTTAGATTATTTTTTAACACATTGCTCCTGAAAAATCTCGTTTGTGGATTAGAATTGCTACAGGGATAAAAATTATTTACTATCCTATGAGTTGATTAGCCCTAATATTTAGCATTCCGTGATTCTTCATGATGTAAAGTGAATTAGGATCTCCCTTAACGAAGTCACCATCCTTTCTTTCCTCTGGCCAGTGTGTAGCTATAATATATTGTGGGTCTGCACCAAAGCAGACGTCATAATAAACAACATGTGAGACTTTGTCCTTTCTGTGCCCCTGAGGAGTATTAGAATTCAATCTGCAGGCTTTTAGTTAATTCTACAGGAAAGAAAATTAAGAAGAACTCATTTTGGAAGATAATGTGACATAGCAATATATAAGCCATGCAATTAGACTAAAATAGTTTTTTTTTCCCCCTACATTTTGCATGATTTTGGCCAAATAATTTAACCACACTAGGACTCAATTTCCTTATATTATAGACTATTAGAATAATATTATCCTATTGCATTTTTGCAGAGGTTAAGTGACATATCACATATAAAGCCCCAAGCATAATGTTTGTATATAGAATGCACAAAAGGAACATTTGTTCTTTTCTGCTTTCATTTTATATGTTGAACTGACTGAAACAGAGCATGTGATTTTTCCCAGGACATGCAACAGTATTAGAATTTTAGAATCAGAGAATGGTAAGGTGGGAAGTCTTTTGATCATGCTGTACTGACTTCCCCTTGATGGCCGGAACCAAGAAATCATCAATCTCTTTGTAGTCTTTAATGCCTTACATTAAAGTAATGGTTTATCTACTTGAACAGCTGAGTATCTACTCAAATCCTTACTACTTAGTCTAAAAGAAAAAAGGCATAGCATATCAAACAGAAAATAAATAATTTGATTTCTAGGGTGTCATGACCTAGATTATGTTGACTTCAAGAGTGTTACATTTGTTCCTCTTTACAGAGTGTCCTTTTTAATAAAACATTTACTTGAAGTTTCTGAATTTTCCTTAAGGATCAAATAGAAGCATTTCAAAAGAAACTACATTTGAATTACCATTTGCATGAGGAAACTTACCTACTTTATACCATAGATCATTATCTAAATTAATTCTGAATAAAATGCAATTCAAACGCATGAGGAAAGAACAGTGCTTTCAAGTGCTCCAAATTCTGTTTTACTTTTTAATGTGGCATTGGTTGGTAGTAACTCCCTATGTTGGAACTTCTAAAATAAAAATTGTAGGTGCATGAGTGGTTCTTGTCAGAACAGCTTGCTACGATGTGGCCTGAAAAAATGGTTCCCTGTCTGCCATCTTAGCTGACCACCAGTGTACTACGTGCAGTCTGTCCCAACACAGCATCCAGACCTTTAGCCATAGCAGACCTCATTCAATAGGTCTGAGCATGTGGCCTTCAAACCTCTTTTACAACAGTGTCCTCAATGATTTTGTTGCAGAGAAACACGATTACTTTTCTGTAGTCTATGATAATTATTATTATAATTATAAAAGTATTATTACAGGATTAAAAGATTGGTTGGGATGAGGAAGTAAAATGAAGTGCTCTGTTCACAGTGTTTTCACTAAGCCCGTATACCCATGCTGCTTAAGGTCATTACCAATATTAATGCAGAATTTGTGAGCAGGAAGTGAGTGCTTTTAGGTCACAGGCCCTGTCACCTGGAATGTCTTTCTGCATGATCTGTGTTCTCTGGACTTGGCAATACAGAACCTGAAGCAGGAGACCGCTGATGTGGCATTACATTTTGACCCTTCATGATGACAGGGCTTTTCCAGGAATAGAATTAAACCATTCACCCATGAGAGAGAGCTGAGTTTATCATACCGTCTTATTTATAATACATGGGTCATGCCATCATTTTCCAACACTTTCTCATTCATTTATCACCAGACAACCATAATGACCTTCAAAATACGTAAAAGGGATCATATCAGTCCCATCTTGAACTCCAAGGTGCCCTGATGTTCGGGATCACAAGTCAAAGCCTTCCAGTAGCTTCTCCTAATTCTTCCAAAATTCTTGCATGCCTCTTCCTTTTGCTAATTAGTTACGTTGTTACCTTCTTTTTGTTTCTGGATTCTATTGAGACTTTCTTGCCTTTGGAGTTAATATCTGCAGTTCTTTTCCCTTTTTCAGCACTTCTTTTTTATGGTTCCGTAATTGAATCTTCTTAGGTCAAAAGCAGGCTTTTCTTGTGAGCACTTCTCTGACCATTCAGTTAATATTCCTTATCACTGTATGGTTTTTCTCAAAGCATTTTTTTTTTTATAAACTGTGGTTCTTTTTTTTAATGTTTATGCTTTTTTGTTGTTGGTTTTGTAGCTATCTTCCTTTTCATAATGTAAGTTTTATGATAACAAAAACTAACTATTTTGGTGAACTCTCCTCTCTTCATTCTTTAGCACAACATCTGGCATATAATAAGTGCTCAATAAATGTTGTGGTTCAACTGAATATTGGAAGAGTTGTACTACCTTCTTAGAAAAAGAGCAAATTCATTTAATAGAAACTATAAAGGGCCTGAAGGACCTGGGACTGAAAAAAATAGGTTTTATTGTTGTTTATATCTAAGATGTTCAAAGTAAATGCAATATATATTGAGATCGATGATTTAGAAAACGAAGAGGTTAAAAAAATAAAATTACTTGTTATCTTATTACCTAAAAAGTCAGTGAAACCATTGTTAACAATTAGATGTAGTTATTAGATTTTCAGTTCTTCTGTTTAAGAATTGCTTCATGCTATTAAAAAGTATGTTGTTATCCCTATATAATGTGTGTGTGAAACATAAAACTATATTTAACCATTTGCATTATTTCTTATATCTTCTATTGCACCATGCACTGCAATGAAGATGCACAGCAATGAAGACCTTTGTGTATGATTCTTGATCTTCCCTGATTATTTTTATATCACTTTCTGAGTGATTTCCTAGACAATGTATTTTAACATGTATATAATTTTTCTTTTTAATTTCTCAGAACTTTTTCTTATTTTATGTTACTTTCATATAGCATCTTCCTTGACTTATTTGGTTGAAGTATATTTTTTGCTCCCTCTAAAAATATTACGTGTTGCTATTGATGTCAGTGTTTTTATTTTCTTCTCAAAGACTGTGTTTTTTTCCTTTATGTTCTTGCCTTTGTCTCCTTTGTCTTAAGCTCCAGTATAGTAGAGACCCTCTTCAAATGTCTAAATATTAAAAAATATTACTAAATGTTTCTCTTTAGCACTGGTTCATTGATGGTTGGTATATATCAACTGGTACAACACGTTAGAGGATGAAGTGAGAAAACTAAAATCTTTTTCCTTGGAAGTACTCAATTTTTCAAAAACAAAAACGAAAAGCACCCTTTAAATTTCCAAAATGGGATCAATATAACTGGCTGCCAAAAACTCGGGAGCTAAATAGCAGGGGATGATTCTGGGTAAGAAGAATCCCACATTTCAGTGAGTAGAAATGCACTTAAGCACTCCTTTTAATTGCGATTATGCCTCTCCCAATCTCCCACTGTCTAATGTTCCTGCATCAAGACCTGCATGGAGAGGAGTAGTGCAAGTAGGAGTCTGATTGTTGCTCATTTATCCCTCACCCACCACGTATTCTTGCCTCAATTTTGTGACGTGGGATAATTCTGGGTGAATATCCACTTTCTTTTTATTATAACCCTACACTTAAAAAATTATTTTGAGGTAACATTGGTTTATAACATACAAGTAAGTTTCAGGTGTGCTACATTATAAATTGACATCTGTGTGTACTGCATTATGTCCACCATCAAAAGCCTGGTTTTCATTCTTCACCATACACTTGAGTCCCTTTACTTATTTCACCCTCCTTCCATCCCTTACCCCTCTGGTGCCTACTGGTCTGCCATCTGCCTCTGTAAGTTTGTTTCTGTTTTGTTTGCTTGCTTTTGTTTTTGTATTCCACATTCAGGGTCCAGGAGAAGTAACTCCCTTTTTTAAGTAGTTAAAATACTGTTATGTTACAGAATTACATGCTGATGATTTTGTAATAAAAGATTTGGTATAGAGTACCAGCTCATAAAAAGGGGTGTTACTTCTGCCAGACCCTATATACAAGAAATCATATTGTATGTGTCTTTTTTTTTTTTCCATCTTACTTGTTTCACTTAGCAAAACACCCTGAAGGTCCATCCATGTCACAAATGGCAGGATTCCATCTTTTTTTTAAATGACTGAGTAGTATTCCGTTGCAACACTGCAATTTAGACTTCTGATTTTCTACCCTCTGTTAAAAAAAATTAACATTGATACAGCTGCTATAAATCTTCAAAATATGCATTGACTATTTTCATGAGCAAATGTCTTCTCATTATTTTAGTACTTATTTTTAAAAAATGAAATGAGTCATCTACTATCATTTTAATATATGTCTGGGTGATGAATGCATGGATTTAATAAAATATGTTAAGCCTCTTTTTTTATTCTATGATAAAATTTAATTGTACATGCATTGATGCACTATAGGCTTACATTCTAAGTTAAATAAGACAGTTTTATTTGAGATAAACTTCATGTTACATCTATAATTTCCAAATATTGAATTTCAGTCAAATAAAGGGTCATTTCTGTTAAGAGATTTATAGTTTAGCTGCAGATGCCCCAACTATTATATCTGTCTGGTTTCTACTCTGTATTAATTAAAAGTCTCATTTCTTCTGTCCTTGGCCATAGACCACTGATCTGAAGAATTACTCCAGGCAGAATCGGTGGCTAGATCCAGCTCAGGTAAATAATAAAATAGAAATATACTGCTGTTAATTGTAAAGCCTGTTGATGCCTTCAATATGAGAAAAATACACGTTTTTCTATTTTAATTATTGATTATATAAAATTTAAAAAAGCATTTTTTCCAAAATCATCTTTAGACTGTACTATATGCTAGAACATTTATGTATTTCTAATGTGACCATCACAACACCTCAAGGAAGTTAGCATTACTTCTGATATATTACTGGAGCCATTTGATAGATGAAGTAATTAAGGCTTAGAAAATTTAAGAACTTGATTAAACACACATGTAATAGTGTTAATAGAAGTTAACACATTCTAAATATTTAACCTGAGCCAGTCATAGTAATAGTTGCTTTTCATTTATGAGCATATTTAATCTCCATAAAATTCTATAGCAAATGGTGGTGTTATATCCATTTAAGCAAATGAGAAAACTGTAATTAGAAAAGTGTAACAAGAAAGTCCAACATATCCAACATTGTGAATCGTAGTGATATACCTGGGGTTTGAGATGCGAAGAGTCAGATTCTGAAACGTGCTTCTCCTACACATTGTGAGTTGTTATGTGTATATGCTTGTCAACCATATGAGCATTTTTGAAAATACCATTTAAATAATTTTGAATTTAAAGCAGTGATTGAAAACCTACCCATCGTCTTAGACCATCTTTGTTGTTGTTGTTGTTAAATTTACTGGGGTAACATTGGTTAGTAAAAATTATATAGGTTCCAGTGTGCAATTCTGCAACACATCATCTATGTGTTGAGTTATGTGTTCAGGGAGAACTTTATGAACCTAACCTATTAGACCATCTTGACTAGATCCTCGTATCTATCTCTTCTCGTACTTGGTGATAAATCTCATATCAAATTTAAGTCAAGTTCACAGACTTTTAAAGAGGCAACTATCTAGAATTTCACCTAGCAGAAGAATCTTTGGTCAGGGTCTTTTTTTTCCCAACTGCACTTTACACATTTAATATCATTCAAGAATGTTTGTTCAGTGTTGACACCATTCACAATTGTGCAAACGACATTATCAGTTTGTCAGGCAAATTGATGCAATTATCTCACGAGTCTTAAGTAAGGCACACCTTGACATATATTTGCCTTTTGATAACAAGGAGTGCTCTGTCAGCTGAAAAGCAGGTCTATCATGGAAACACTTCTCACATATTTATTTAATTCCTAGGCAAATGACAACCTTGGCAATACACAATGATATTCTTTCACTTCAGGTGAGTTTTAGGATTAGAGAGCTGATAGTACAGGCAGCTTGGCATATATTAACATATGAAAATACTCAGCATTTTGTCTCTTGGGAAGAGGGGTAATTAATCATTGACAAACAAATTGTAATTCTTATTATGCATAATAGTGAAGGAATAACATCTCAGCTTCACACAGTCTGGATTTCATTGTGGGGTAAGGTGCTAAGAGCTGCACAGTGGGAAGCCCTGTACATGTCGGAACATACAGATCACTGTGTGCTGCATTTCTCAGACACAGAGAACAACAGAGCAAAACAAATCATAGCTGGGTAAATAGTCATAAATAACAAGCTGAGTATGATTATTTTCCACTATCAAGAAGAGTGGTCAAATAATGGCCATTGATTTTCAAGTTGCGTTTTTAAAAGATACATAGTCTAGTTTAAGGAGAAAGGCAGGAGTTGTCGACTTCTGGCTTGTAAAACCAGGTCATGAAACTCAGTTTTAGGTATCTTCAAGTTCAGTTCCTGCCAGTATCCCTCTCCTGTGTCTGCTTGCCATTTAGTGGCTAGTATGCCTATGAATGTGGGCATCCTCTCAGTCTGACCTTTAAGAAGGTTCAGCATTCTCACAGAGCACCCATTCATTATCTGTAGAAATACTTACTGATCCATGAAGTTTGCTCAAATGTTGACCATCAGGATAGAATCAGATGATAAATAAAAACATTTTATGAGTGTGTTGTATAGTCCAGCTAGATTTATTCATTTTTTTAAGTTTGATTTTAAAATAAGTTCAAATACATCCAAGGATTCCTAAAGGTGACCTGGGGCCTTGGCACTGTGCCCCATGTTTAAGAGGTCTCCTAGGGCCAGTTTAGACAGTAAGAAAACACAGTGTCAGATTATTAATCCTTACTTTTTGTAAAAGTAGACTCTAAAAGTGGAATTTAGCATTAATTGCAACTTGTATCCAAGATTTGCCACACAGTTTTTAATATCTTATAAAAGTATAACAGATGAGATTTGTTTGGACATGCTCCACATTATCAAATAATTCTACAAATTTTGTTATTTAAGAATAAGAAGAAATATTTAATTTTTAAGAATAGAGTATAGTTGGTTTTCAGTAATAGATATTTATGGCCAGAACCTAGGATGCAAATTATAATTCATATTTGGATTTTGCTATTTCTTTACATGTGCTGTTAACTTGCACTTGAGTGATCTCAAATTTGTTCACATAACAACTTCAACTCATTTTAATTTACCATCCCAAGTATTATTTTTTGTATCTTTGATGTTCAACTTGACACTCTTATAAAAAATATATTCAGTAGAGGCATGTTCCAATAATTTTTAATGGTATGATTTTTAAACTAAAATAATGGCTTACTCTTGATATGAGCTAAATATCTGGTTGGCAAGTAGTATATCGGCGAAAACTCTTCACACTGTTTTCCTCTGATTGAAACAATGGGCAACTAACTCCACTATTAAATTATGAGACTAAAAGGGCTACCTGGAAAAAATCCAGTCATAAATGCTTCTATTTTTTATAGTACATGGATGGATACTTCCCGAACAGCCCTTATATACCATGGAGTCATGTTTCTACTCATGTGTTAACCACTACATTGTCATGTTTTAAAATGATGTGATTCTTTATGTGCTTTGAAAAAAAAAGTTTAGCTTGTTTATGAAAGCAGTTGTAAGAAATATCCTAGCTGGTAGACTGTTACTAAATATGAACTATGGAAGCCTGCTCTGAAATTCTATGTAGTCTATTCCATAGGGACTAGGCAATGATTAGGAATGAGGAAGATTTACTTTCTATGTATTCAGAAAAGAAAAAAAACAAAGGTAACAGACTCAGATTATATAGCTGTGTTAAGATACACATATTTTACCTCTCTGCTGTCTATTTTAATTGGCTTTATTGAGATATAATTTACCCAGAATAAAATTCACTATATGTAATTGTAAAGTTGAATGAGTTGAGCACATTGACCCATGGAATCATCACCACAATCATGATATTAAACATTTTCAGCATGCCAAAATATCTCTTACACTAATTTGTAGTCATTCTCATTCCCTGCGGTCTGTTCTTGGTAAACACTGAGCTGCCGTTTAGCATTTCTAGAATTTCATATAAACTGAACCATATAACATAATTTTTTGGGTGTGATTCATTTTATTTAGCTTACCACATTTAAAATCCAATCATGTAGCTGCATGTATAATTAGTTCATTATTTTATTGCTGAGTAATATTCTATTATATGAATATATACCATAAATCTTTTGTACATTTACCAGTTGGTGGGCATGTCGGGTCTGTGATCTGGGGTTATTATGACTAAAGCATCTATGAGCATTCATTTGCATGTCACACAAAACCACATCTTTGTGTGTGACATATATTTATGTATCTTGGGCAAAGACCTAGGATATGGAATTGATTGCTGAGTCACATAGAAAGTATATTTTAATTTTGTAAGAAACCACCAATTTGTTTTTTCAAAAATGGCTGTATGATTTTGAATTTGAGAAATACATGCTTCAGTTGTTCCCCATCGTTGCCAACATTTTATATTGTTAGATATATATTCTCTTAGTTTTAGCAACTATGCAAACATTTTAAGTTCTGTTTAATTCTTAGTTTGCAGAAAAATTAATTATAAATGAGAGTTTTTATTGATTAATATAACTGATAATGGATCACATTTTTTCTTCTAATTTCTATGCATGGTGAATTTTTGATATCAAATATTTTGAATTTTCTTTAATTAACACAGGATTTTGTTATATTGCTTTAACAAATATTGGCTTTTGTTCTGGCACACAGTCAGCTAACTTTAGATCAATTTGAGGTTTTCAGGTCTTGCTTTAGGTTTTGTTATGGCAGTTCCAGAGGGCCTTTATTCTAGCTTTCTTTAGCCTGACTCACTGCTAAGGTAACACCATTCTCACGAACTTAACAAATGCCGCATTTCCTAAGGGGTCTTTCCAGTAGGATTGCTAGGATCACCGACTGTTGCCAAACTTGTGTGAATTCTGATGATTTATAGTCTATTGCTTCCCTGTGGTTCTTTCTCTGGCCTTGGGCAAGTTGCTTTTTACGCATGTACGAAAATCAGAATTCGGCCTCAGTTTCAGATCTTTGGAGCTCTCTGCCTATGTAATTTCTTCTTTTCTGGCATTGTTACCTGAAACTTCTAGTTGACTCAACCTCCCCAAACTCTAATTTCTAAATCCTCTTCTCAGTAAGCTCATCAGATACTGTTTGCACCCTCCTTCTCTCTGTTGCCTAAAAATTGCTTTCAGGCTGTAAACTGAGGCAATAATAGGCAGTAATGGGCTTATCTAAATTTTATTCCTTCATTTAGGTTTGAAATCTTTCTATGACTTTTATCTAGTGTCTTAAATATTTGCATTTAATGTATTTTGTTTAGTTACCTAGTTCATGGCAGGAGGGCAAACCACTAGCAGGGATTTTTTTTCTTGGGTATGAGCAGATACATCTTTCCTACCTAAATAAACTAGTAAATAAAAACATTAAAAGAACATTACACTTTAAAATTAATTCACTAAAAGTAAAAATTACACAATGTACCCATTTATGTAATTTCTCTAACTTTACTTTGTATTCTACTTTGCTGAAGGCTGTTTTGTACTTTATTTATCATCTGTAAATGATTTAACAAAATGTCTTACACATAGTACATTCTCAGTAAACATGGAGTGAATGAGGAATAAATATGGATAATTATAACATCTTCCATAAACAATAGGATATCAGTTGTTTAACAATGGAGGTATCAGAATACTCTCTTTTTTTGCTGATTTTATTTTGTTTTTGTTTGTCTGTTAGTTTTTTAATTTTCCTGAAGTATGGAATATACTGATGTCTTGGGCTGGCAATGACTTCTGAAGTGTGAACATGTGAGAATACTGCTTGATGTGCTTTCCTTCCTTAAATAAATGCCCATTGAACACAGGAAAAGTATTAATATTAGACCAATCTCTTCTTGTTTGGTCATTTTCCAGGCACTACTGTCGTAGCATAGTGGAATAAACTGATCTGATGACTTGAATTCATCTGATGACTTGAGGTTTAATCTTAGTGTCACCCTTGACTAACTAAACATATGATTTTGGAGAATACACTTCAACTCTTTGGATCTAAGTTTACATTATATACATTGAAACAGCGGGACTAGCTAAAGTATCTGCTCACTCTGGAGAAGTTGGCCAAAGCTATTAAAGGCCATATTTCTTTCTCCCTTATACATTCTCATTAGATGCAGTTGCCAGAGAGGGTTGCCTGATATTGTTTTTTTTTTCATATCTTGCCTTAGAACATAAAAAGAGAAATGACTCAAAGACAGGAAGTAACACAAATATCAATAATAAAAGATGCAATATAATTTTATTGCATTTGATATGACTTTTCAGAGCAAAGTTAAAGCTAGCAGAAAATTCTTTATCTGGTCATTAGTTCAGTGTTCCATAGAATAAAGTACTTTAGAGCTATAAAACTGGGCTGTATCATTTGATTTGAGAGAACTGCATATGAACTTACTGGCATATATTACTCAATAGAAATTTTACATCTACTTCTAAGACTTGCATAATTAAGGACATCAAAATTACATTTAATATTTTATTTGTGTCCCTTTATATGTTACTTTTAAAATGTATCCTTTAAATTATCTCCAGAGTTGCCTTTTTATTTTGAGAACTGGCTTCTAGTAACACCATTGGTAAGTTTGTAATATGTAATAGCAATGAGACAAGCCATGTTCATATAGTCTACTTGTTTTACGATTAGAACTACAATGATTTATACATTATATTTTATTATAAGATAGGACAAAATTATTGTGGAGCTATAATTCTAGATGTTTCAATTTCATAGTGTAGAATAAAAGTACTAATATTTCTAACACTATTGGGATATGGGTGGGGAAAGAATGTACTGAGATTTTTTATTTATTTTTGTCTTACCATTATGATTATAAAACAGGCAATGATCTCGTTAAATCTTGTGATGTTGTTTAAAAAGTCTTCAACCTAATCATTCATTTATTTGTCAAAAATAAATAAATAAGTACCAGGTACTGTCCAAGGTTCTGAAAATATAATAGCCAACATGCTAGACACAGTATCAGCCTTTACAGAACTAGCCCTCTCTTGGGGGAGATAGTCAGTAGACAGATAACATATAAATAAAAGTTGATAGCCATTTCAACTTTGAGGAGAATTATTAGGGTCATACAAAGTGATGTATGTGGGCTGAAAGATAGAGCTAGTGAGTTAAGGGGATCATCACAATTCTCTAAAGACTCTGTCTCTCCCAGTAATACAATTTCTCTACATTTTTTCAGTACACACTTCTGTCTACTGTACATCTCTGTCTGGATACACTACATACACTTCAAGTCCACAATGTAAACAATAAAATCTATCATTTAATTCCTACATTTTTTAAGCTAGCCATATTCCAAGTTTAATATTTTACTCCTATGGATTGACCACCAAAATATTTCTTAGGCATATTCCCTTTCTCCAACTTCTCTTTGAAGTGTTAGTAGATACCAAATTCTGTTCCATACATGGTTCAAGTTACATGTATGTAATCTTTACCCCAGGGTAGTTACTGTTAAATCCTTGGCTTTTGGTCCTCAGAGCTTGATTTCTTATCACTATTATTTTGCAATACATTTTTTGAACTGGTTGACATCCTTAAAATGTTGATCTGTGATGCCCAACACTGGTAGGTCACCAGTTCTTCCTCTAGCACAACATTCTTTAAGAATCTCTGTCACATACATCATCACTACAGAAGCCTGGCTGATAATAGTAATCACCTGGATCCTTGGAAAAATATTTGTGTATATATGATATAATTATAAACACACACACACACACAGAGTAGACTTTTCATTAAAGGGAACTCAAGCAACCAGTAAAAACTTCTTTTAACATTTTGTTACAGAGAAGACAAAACAGAGTTTGGCAGTAGAGAAACTTGGTTTGGAATTCTGGCTCTGTCCTAATTAGCTGTACAAGATTATCTATGAGCCTCTGTATGTATACACAAATCTCTGTGTGTGTGTGTGTGTGTGTGTGTGTGTGTGTATGTATGTATTCATATCTATGAATATCATACATTAGTCATAAGACCTAGAGGAACTAGAATGATTAACTTTAGAGAAATATTTAAGTAGTATTTTAATTTTTCATTTTCTTTCCAACAATACCAGTTACCTGGTGGGAACTAGTCACCATATATGGGCAGGAATAATAAATAAATAACGTCTTCGGGAATTGATTGGGTAGTGATGTTATTTATTTCTGTAATGGCCATTTGTTCTGCGATCACTGTAGAGACAGGAAGAACATATCAAGATGAGCAGGGATCCTAGCCAAACCCTCTCTGGTATTTGGACACCTTCCGTCTAATTAGATGTAGTTAATTCCATACTGGTCGTCAGGGAAGGAAGAGGTCCTACTTTGCCAAATCCTCCACTTCTGCTTCCCACCCCTCTGCTAACGTCTTGTCAAGAAGTGCTCTGTTCCACAGCAACTCTCAGAGAGTTCTCCAGAGGAAGGTGTGACACATGAAGAATAATTATTTCACCCATGAAAATTATTTTACCTGAAATGAATTGTATTTAATGTATTCGTAAGAACAAATGAGCAAGCAAAAATGAGGAATTTTGAACTTGAAGTCAGTGGGTTCTAGTCCCATTGCTACCACTGGGCTGCATACTTTGTAGATTTTCTTAGAAACATGTCACATCCTCTAGTTCGTGCATGTCCACCTTGCAGCCCAAGACAGCTTTGAATGCAGCCCAACACAACTCCTACACATTATGAGATTTTCTTGCGACCTTGTTATTAAGGTCATCAGCTATGGTTAGTGTTAGTGTATTTTATGTGTGGCCAAGACAGTTTTTCCATTGTGGCCCAGGGAAGCCAAAAGGTTGGACACCGCTGTTCTAGTTCTTACCCAGTGTCTTGAAATCAAGAGGTATAAAGCCGAAAGTATCAATCCCCTTAGAAACTCACCTTCTCTATTTTCTGAGGAATGTGATTTAAGTAAAAATGATAGTTCAACTTCTTTTTGAGGGCTCAGTTTTGGCTCTTCAGTTCTTTGTCTCCTTGGCTTACTGTGATATTATCTGTGTTACTTCAGGACACCAAACAAGAGAGCTGTCAGTGTGACATGTGCTGTAAAGGACTAGTGTGTTTATTCCTAAACCCAGCTCTTCCTTGATCTATTCAAAAATATTTTACTTTCCCCAATGACTTTCTGTTACTATTTATGTTCCTTGTTCAGATAAATAGGAAAGGGCTGGGGATGGGGGCAAGGGGACAGTAGAATAAAAAAACAATCAAATCAATCCCCAGCCAGGGAACTACCCCCTCTCCCCCGACAAAAAAAATCAAAGCTCAAGTATGAATTCACTAGAATAAGAGACAGATCTTCTTACAATTGAAAAGCCTACATATGTTAAGTTTTAGTATTTGTACTTAGACCTGGACTCTGGGATTCAGAAACTGCTTTTATTGTTATTATTCTTAATTTTGCTATTTTAAGTTCTGCTTGATATTAAAGTCATAACATCCATAGAGCTGCACTAATTTAGAATATTCCTTTTTATTTAAGTGTGCAAAAATCTAACACTTTGTGTCCAAAGTCCCCTTCCACTTCTTGAAGCACAAAGGGCAGCAATAAAATAAAACAGAAAAAAAGAAAAAAGAAAACTAATCAGAGCAATGTAACTGTTGTTCTAGAAAATAAGATTGCCGTACTTTATTTTCTTATGTGATTTACCCTCCTACTTCCAATAGCAGTCTAAATGTAGGAATGCAGAACAAACATCTGATTTCCTTTTTTACTGCTCATTGGGCCCATTTCTCACTCCTCCCCATGGATTCAAAAATAAGCATGCACAAGGGCAAAGTCTCTAAAGGATAAATTATTAAATTAAAAACAAAAATAGTAGATTACTTCTCCCCTAATCTAAGCTAGCTTTAAAAACAAAAGGAGTCTGACATATAGCCAAACAGTGGAAAAATTTCATAAATTCTGACTTTTATCTTTTCTTCTTGAGTATCCGACGAAGTCTTTGTGTTCCAGAGTGATTATCTCAGAAAGACACTTTTGCTTTCCAGATTAGCAGTAATTGGCAGTCCTTGTATTTTCTGTTACAAAGCTTCTTAAAACATGGTCCAGTGATAACCTGAAAGCATTACCTGTGAAGTTAGTTAAACATACTAGACTGTAAGTAAAAATCTTGAGGAGGCAGTATCTGATTCTTGTATACAAACATGAGGAGCCTATTCTACTATTTCACTCAATATCCTGTAAAGTCATAGGTAATGTGAGGTAAGCAGTGGATTAAAAATAGAGGTTTTTACTGTGTCCTGAAGTCTCGGTGATGGTGGCCTGTTTGACCATTGTCACAGTGGAATCTATGTGAGCTGGTTTGAGACATGGTCTAAGTACCATGCAAACATGCACCATCAATATTCATCTTCAATGCTGGCTTGTGGAAAGGGTGGGTGCATCAGAATTAGGCGGTTAACTCTCTGCGTCTCCTTTTCCTGAACTGTGCGGATAATGTTGAAGTTCTCTCACATTTGCAGTGTACTTACCACTATGTTTGGTACCATGGATATGCACAAAAAGGACTTTATTCTGTCAGACAGATGTCTTAATGCTAGGAAGCCAAAATCCCAAGAATCCTGCCTTCTGAATATCTTGGCTCATAGGCTCATATCTCCCCTCCCCTCAGAAAGCACAGTGTATGTCAATCACAAGAGATGGAAGATGTTAAGACTAGAATAACATCCTTACCCAAGTGACACTGAACAACAGTTCTCAATAAAATATTTAGCAATAAACAAGGTTATGGAACCAACTAAATTTTGGAGAATGACCCACTTTATCCCTTTCTTAAAAATTGATAATGCTTACTTAGCTAGAAAAAGAGTTATGAGAGATATAAAGCAAGATAAGATTTTAATTTTATTTGCATACACATTTCCCCAAATACAGTTGATCATAGAATCTTTTTTGTTTTTAGTTTAACAACATTTTAAAGACTCAGTATTCTTAAGAACACACTTTTGTAAATGGTAGTTGGTAAGTCCATAGAGAAAATTTTTCCCAATCCACTTTCCCCCATACTCTCATGCCCTTCCTTAAAAGCTAATTAAAGCAATCATTTGATCCATTTCTAAAAGACAAATAGTAAAGGGATCACTTCCTTTTTTTCCTCCATGTCATGATCTTGGCATCAGTTTCCGGTGATTAAAACCCCAAGAGAAAAAACATCAGCCCTCAAATGAGCTCATCACATATGGTGATACCTGATTATTGTGGAAATCACTACTGATGTATAGTTCTGTTTTGTTCTGTTTTTTGACCTCCTACATGAAAGTGAAAGTATTTCCAAAACATAACCTGCACTCTTCAGTCTGTGTTAATTGTTCCTTACTTGACACGAAGGGTCTGAAGCAGAGGCACCCAGGGAAGAAGGCATTATGAGAACAGTCAAATTAGATTTGTGAAGACAGTTAAACTCAATTCTTTATGGCTTCTCCTTATTCTTAGCTTTGAAGTATTTCTTGCCATTGAACATTTGGAATTGGTAGCATTGCTGTGGGGGGAAAAGATATTTATTAAAGGAACAAACATGAATAAAGTAATAAATCTAGTTCTGTTCTATACAATGTGAAAATAAATTGAGCGACTAAAAATTTGCATTGCTCACATTAGGATTTTTACAGAAAATATCTTTAGCATTTCCTTTTCTGCAAATATGTCTTCACAGAGTGCTGTCAAATTTTAATTGCCCCCCGAGGACAGGTTACAGGTAATTAAATCAACTCTCTCTAGCAAAGAATACTTTAAAACACTATTCAGAGCCCTCTAGTTTTTACATGACCTTTGAGAAAAGCACTTTGCAATTGACATAGTTTGTGTTTTTGTTAGAGGCTTATCCTTGGCAGAGATGAATTAGCATCTACTTCCATAAAGTTTGAGTTCAGATAAACTCAGCCATTTCCTTTTCTCCTCATAGCTGGTGCTCCTTGAATTGGGGATTCTGTTTCTTCTCTCGAAGTTTCATTATGGAACTATGAGAATGAAAATGTGTAATTTACTCCACAGTCCTCAAGAATAACTTACATTCAGTTTAGAAACCAGGTAGAAAAGTTTATTTTCTCAAAATGCAACAGCTACCCTTATGCTTGGAAGAAACATAGAGGTGATATCGATGTTATTCGAGAAGCTTCAGCAGTTTCAGCTACAGGAGAATCTCTAAAAAGTCTTGGAAAATATATGGCTTGACTCTTTCCAACTTTCTTCCCAGTGATCTCTTTTTCTTTCTTGTAACACTGAATCTCTGGCTAATCCCAGCATGTGAATTCTCGTAATGGGAAGTTCTAAAGTCTAGAGCATTTTCTTGCCTGTTAATTCCATGGCAAATAAGACTTTGTACATAGTAGAGTTTAAGAAAATGCTTATGAATTAAGTAAAGTGTTTCAGGAAATTGGGTAGACCATTGGACTTGAAGTTGGAGTAATCTATCTTACTAAGTTTTTGTGAAAATTAGAGCAAGTAAGTGAATCAGCCTACATTTTAATTTCCTGTAAAAGAAGGTATTTTATTTTGAAGGGTAAATTTTGAAATGTGTTTTACATTTCACTGTCCAATTAAACAGAATATTAATTATTACTTTTTCTTGCAAATTCAGAGGTATTTGTTTAGTCATCCCACATTTGTCAAGCTTGTTTGATGGACCAGGAAAGATAAGTAACATGATCCTTACCCAAAAGAAACTCTGCTAACAGATGTCACCCCAATAAGTCTAACAATAAAAATGAAAAAAAAAATTAAAAAGAAAAAAAAACTCACTGTGGGAATATAATACTGTAACTACATACTTTATTTTCTGAGCATTAAGCTTCATTTCACAGTATTTTATACATTTTAAAGGTTTCTTATGGCTGTTATCTCCTATGATGCTGTCTGCCATCTTCAAATTTATTTATTTTTATTATAAGTACATGCTGATTGAGAGAAATTAAGCAAATACAAAATGGCATGAAAAAGCAAGCAATAATGTCATGACTCCAGTATTTAGAACAAAGGAGCTATTGAATGAGCTATTGAATTATGAAAGTTTTATACTGACTTAAATTCTCAGGTTTCCATTTGACTCTCTCTCTGATGAATGTGTTTGGTTAAGACTGAGTTAATATACTTCCATATTAGGGTTATATTTATATATAAATATGCTCTAATATTTTCATGTTATTTTTCTGCTATATTGTTTAATATTCTTGAATAGCAGAATTTTATTGTTAGCAGAGTATTTGATCATATAAATAAACTGTTGATTTAATTCCATATTTTATTCTTCTTTAACTTTCATAATGATATTTAGTAACTTTGCATTTCCTCTTAAAAAAACAAATCAAATATGTGAAATAGCATGGTTACTTTCTTTTTCTGATTAAAAGGTAATCAATTGCATTTTTATCTCTACAAAGATCATTTCTTATTAAGCTCCTTAAGCTCTAGCTGATGGTATTAACCATTTCTGTATTTCCTTCCAGTGCTTCAGTGTAAGGAGATCAAATGAGACTTCTGAAAAAGTAATAAAACAATTTTGTGTCTTAAATTACTCTCCATTTCCCCAGCATATAGTTGAAATTGTCTCATCACTTCCTGCTAAATTACTTTGTTGACAACAGCAATAATTGGCTTGACATTCATACCCAGGATGTAGTTCAGGTATTAAAGAAAGACTTATTGTACATCCTTTTGTAAGAAATTTGTCAAGAATAGGCTCATTCATGAATGATTTTCTTCTCTCCACCTAATCTTTATTTTCAAAATGCAGAAGCAAACTCCTGATTCGGTTATGAAAATTTACTTCGCTTAACATCCATGTTAGGTTTGAATGAGACTTAGTTTACATGTTAATATTGACCTGAAGAATAATTGTGCAGCTGTATCGTCTTCAGGAGAAAGGATTCTGTGCTTTTATGGTTCAGATTTTAATGGTATATCTGATTTGCGCAGGTAACAGCTCAAAATCATGACTTTGTGCAGAAATGAGAGAAACTGTCATTAAAAGTTGTTGAAAGTAGAAAAGTCATATTAAAAAGTTACAGATTAGTGTTCTTTTCCTCATATTTTCTTTATTTTTAAATAGTATCCTCTAATTTTTTGAGCAACTTTTTTCCATAAGAAAAATAATGTCAAAAACATTCTCTTTGCTCCCTTAGTTGTAGATGATAAAAAGATGAATTGACAATAGTTACAGAAATAATTCCAAATTCTTTTAAATGTTTCTGCTTCTTGGGAAAGATGCATGTTCTGTGCACTATGAATAAAATTAGATAACTTGTTATAATAAAAAAAATACCACAGCAAAACTCATAGCAAAACTCATAGCACTCTATCCAGCTCTCCCTAGCACTTAAACACAAACCATTCCCCTGTCTTCCAACCCTGGTACCTCGAAGAAGCCAGGTTAATGGAGAAATATCCTGCTACTACTATTTAGGGTTAACAGTTACTCTATTCTCACAGTCATTCCTGTGACTCACCTTTCTAGAATGCAACCGTTCTCTAAGATAAACTTCTGATTCTGGAGCTGAACTCCCAGATTCCGTGATAGGAGATCTCATCCTGTAGTTCCACCTACCTATTGGACATGACAAATTCAATGGTTCACAAGCATCCTGAATCATCCTTGAATAAAACCACTCTTCCTTCTTTACCCCACTATGCTCTTTTTACTTTTGGCTTTCTCATTGCCTACTCTTCTTTTGGTTAGATGTTGGTTCACTCCCTCTTATGTCTCAACATCTGCTAGTTTCACCAACTAGAAATCTGAAATTCACCCCTAAGTCTTCCCTCTTCATAACCTCACCAGCAACCTGCATAAAACAATGGACCAGTCCTATCCATTCTAAGAATGACTAAATATCTATCAAAACTGCCCAACTTTCATCATCACAGAAACTGCACCAGATAACAGTCCTTCCACTTCCATAAAAGACTGTCACCACACCTCCTAACTGCATGCCCTCTTTTCAGGATTGACATTTGTAATTGGATTGATCGTTCACATGCTTGTCAAAGTGGTCAACCTGGAGTGGAAGTGAAAGCACTCTCCTTTTTAAATCAATTTAAATGTCTCCCCTTCTTTGGGCTCCTCCTTTGCATATCGCACTCAAATGCTTACATTATCTTTCATCAATTGCCCTTTAACAGCTCCTGAGTATGGGACACTTAGAGGTGTTCATCTTTAGTAACATGACAATAACTTTCTCCCTGGCAAGACTGACTCCCAAAATGTTTTCTCTTGATTTACCTATGACAGTATTTTCTAACCTTTGTCTCATATTTATGTACCATCTTCTGAGTCAACACTTGCTTAACAAGCCTCTGAAGCTATTATCATTTTAAAATTAGCCATATGTGCATAATTTCTTTCTCCAGATATTTAGTTTTTATATTATATTTTCTTCATAGTCATTCCAGGTTACTGTCCTAAATCATTTTTCCTCCAATATCTGCTTTAGTACAATTCTAAAATGTACACATGTGTGCACACATACACACACACACACACAGCTGCTTGAACATTAAATGTGATACACCAAGGAAAATAATACTTGAAAAAATATTAATGTGCAAAGCCTTTTACTACTTTCTCTAACCTCTTATATAGAATAAATCTCCTCCTCCCTCCCTCCCCTCCTCTCCCTTTTATTTAGTGCATTCAGTAACCTTCACTATCAAAGGAAGTCTCAAATGACACATCTAAGGATATGACTTCTCATCTTCATTCCAGTAATCAAAATCTGGACCTCTAATCAGGAATACAGAATATTTTTCCCAGAATATTAAAAATAATGCTCTCTTCTCTCACCTCTTTTATTATAAATGTAACACAATTAAGCCATTCATAATGGACTCTAGATTCTTAAATATTGTGCAGGAAGTTTTTAGTTTCAGTTATGATGGAATATACACATCCAGCTCATCTTGCTCACTAATGACTACAAAAAAATCCTTTAAAAACTACTAAAAATTCTAGTAAAAAATGTTCTATGCAATAAATAAGAATAGGCAAAGAAGGTAGGAAAGTCAAAAATAGAAAAATGACAACAAAGTGGTAAATTCTGTGTGTTTTTGCTCTGTTTGTTGGTTTCGTTTTGCCATATTTTTATTGTTCTGTGTTTTTTGCTCACTTGTCTTTTCCTCCTGTATCTCCTTGATTAGACTCAACTGAATATAGACAGAAGACATTCTAAGAAAAAAGTTTCTGTAGACAAAGGAATAAGAAGTTAAGAGGTAGCAGAATGAAGCTCTTTGACTCTTCCAGCACCATGCTTGGCAAACCCAACAACAAACTGAATTCTCATGGTGGCATCAGGGGTGGCCCCACAGACTCTTTTCTCCTTCTGTTTTATACCAATATTGGCCCAGTCATGGGACATGTACAATACAAGAGAGACACTAAAACCTCAGGTTTAGACAGAGCAGCAGAAAAGGGGCCACTGGCAACTCATGAGTGTGGGGAAGTTACAAAGAGGAAGGCAACAGAGATCATCTATCTGTGAGGTTGTGAGCTCTTCCCCAAACCACTCATGTGTGGAAT
Source organism: Lyroderma lyra (assembly GCA_004026885.1). Lineage (NCBI taxonomy): Eukaryota > Metazoa > Chordata > Mammalia > Chiroptera > Megadermatidae > Lyroderma > Lyroderma lyra. The sequence continues at coordinate 97,789 of PVJL010004444.1, forward strand.
GGGTCAAGGATACAAACTTTATGAAGACACAGCTTCTATGTTTAGAAGACGTCCCTTGGTTGAAATACCATAATTTTATTTCTATTTTGGGTTTATAAGATTAATACACAAAAAAATAGTATAGTATCTTGTTTTATGGGTCCAATACTTCTGTTGTGGTTGTAATGCCAATAATAACCCTTCTTGCTTTGGTAGCCTAGCTGGTAATATCACATGGGATTAGCTAAGTAGGTGGGGTTCAAATAATGCAGAAAAGTGTGATTTATCTTAACGTCTCCATGGACATTTTGGACAGAACTAAATGTTGTGTAAGGTAAAAATCTGAGATGCAACTTGTTGGTATTACTTACCAATTATTCATTTATTTAGTAATTCATCCATCCATGCCTCATTTCAACAAATATATCCCAGGCTCCAACTTCATCATGTTTTTTTCCTATTTATGATATGAATATTTATATTTCTTCAATACTAGGTCTAGTACCAGAGGTAAAATATTCCTAGATACAATTGCCTCTATAATTAAGGATTGGATTTATTTATTAGTAAGACTATCATGACATAAAAGTGTATCATAAATTAAATAAGTAATTTATTCCATTATTCAGTTAGAGTACAGAAACAAGTAGTTCAAAAACAGAATGGAGAATCTTTTCTTCCATGCTTATATTCTTTGTTTAATATGAATTCAGAGTCCATGGTGGCTGATTTAAATCTAGCCATCATATTTACAATCCAACCCAGAAAAAAGCAAAGAAATAATAAGAGGCTAACATAATTAGTTACTGTATTTTAAGCTAAAGTTACCAAAATCTGTTACCACACTTTTTTGCTACCATCTCCCTCATTGAAGTTAACTGATACAGTAACATCTAGCTGAAAATGAGTCTATGAAAACTCATCTTTTTGGGAGCAGCTCTGGTCTATATAAAAACAGTGGTTATATTACAGTGGGAAACGGGAAACCAAATATTCTAATGACTGATATTCTCTGTCACACTTGTCATATAATATTATTGTCCATGGTTTCCTTTTCAAATAGTAGTCATTTATTTAGAGGCAGTGGGATTGCTATTCTTGGCTAATTATCTAGATAATTATCATATAATTTGACATTTTAGATATAATTATTTGAAATTGATGGTATTCAGTGACCACTGATTACTTTGTGGGAAAATGGGAATTTTATAAAAATAGAGTAGAGAAATGTTTATTTATGATTTTTTATTTTATCTTCCATTCATACACACACAAACACACATATGCACATACCTTGCACCTATTTAATGGAAACATATGCCAATAATGTAATATGGTATAATTATAAAAATATTCTTACAGATACAAAAAAATGTGGGGTCATAGAGGTATCTTTGCTGATTCCAAGAATAGAAGGAATATTGTATTTCAGGATGAATCAACAATAGTCTTTTTTATTTCATATATTTTTCAAGAGAAAAATGTATCTTTATTTTTAACCTAACTTTGTGGTTCAGGTGCCAAAAACATGTGAAGTCAGTGACACAACTCAACTACATAAGCTAAAAAGGTCAAATTCCCAAGGTTGATCACATGTCAGACCACCATTTAGACTGAGAAGGACCCAAGTATTCAGAGCTGCTCATTTCCAAATTATAATGGGTATTCATTCAAGTGACAGTAATGAAGTCTTTTCCAGGGAAAAGTTTATGTAAAACATAACATGGTACCTGGAATAATTGACTTAAAGAAAGGGCTCTAAATATAGCTGTTTCTATTTCCCTAATGAATTATAAACTGATTAGGGGAGGTCTGTCTTCACCTCTGTAAACCTTGTTTTTTCTGTTGAAGACGACATTCACTCATTCAAAACACCATTTCAGATGTATTTATTGAGCACACTTATGTGTTAGAAAGTGTGCAAGGCATTCTGAATGATTTTCCTTAAGGAGAATGGTGAACATTAATGGATTTTCTAATAAAAGTCGTAATACTTGAGTTTTGTTTTGAGTAAGTCTTGTCATGGCTCTGTGATTAAGAAATGTAGGCCTCACTTCTCTGTTCATCTGCCCTGCTTACTGGGGTAAAAGGGTAAATTAGGTCCATTTGAGTGTTAAAATTCTATTGTTAGAGTAATATTTATTATATAATTAAATTCCCATATACTTCTTGGGCCAATACTTTAATTTGTACATTTGTTCCTTGGTCAGGAAAATGTCATTAAGCCTAATGTTTTTTAGAGCTCATTATCCTTTCAGACCTATAAGTTCATTTAACTCATCGAATACATTTTTATCACAAGGATTCATCACCTGCATCTTCTTTTCCTAACTTCAGGTTGATACAGTATGAAGGATTACCATTCTCCCACGTCTTCTGAGATCGTGTCTTATGATGGCCAAATGTTTGATACCAAAAAAAAAAAAAAAGTTTCCACCTGAGGCAACATATTTATGCTTCTAGTCATTTGTGTAGGAAGCAATGTATCCTCCCTGTGAATCTACACCTACCATCATCACTGGGGCTCTCCTGGTAATCACTTCAGTGTACTTTGAAACTGCAAGGTGGTCTGCTAGTGCATTATGTTTTTCATTTTCTTTGGACAGTTAATTTGTGTTGACTATAAATGTAAATCTTTCACAGATCTAACTACTTTAGTCCAAGGCTGTGTGGAATATTTACTGCCCACGTTAAAACCCTGTTTGTCTTTCTCATTGGCATGGGAGCTGAACAGGAAGGTTAACAGCCATGCTGGCCAGTGAGCATGCAATTTGGTCCCTGCTGAAGGTCTGTCAAGTGGGAAGGCCATTCCAGTGTATTGGACTTCCAGGAAAGAGAAGAATCATGTATTTTCTTGCATGTCAACAGATTGTGTCAAGGAAGACAAAAGTGTTTTTAAAGGCTACTTGGAGGAGACTGCTATGAAAATCTGAAAGATTCTCTACTGTCTTCATAAGATCAGATTGTAGTATGAGACATACTGTGGTTGGAAACACAAATATCAGACATTAGAGAAATAATAGTGAAAGGGAAATGAATACAACAATTCAAGTTGATCATGATGGTCCAGGGCATATTGTAATGTGCCAAAAGCTTTAATGAGAGCTTCCAAGCATCAAAACTGAGGAGCTGATTTTAGGAGGAAAATGCACACTGATAGTTGATTCAGGTGTCCTTTGGACACCTAGAAGCCCAGCAGGCATCAGCCTAGCTCTCAGAGAGCTGCACAAATGAGGAAGTCACAGCATGACTTGAAAGTGAGATGAGTGCATTACTCAACTCATGAGGAGGAGTTGCCATACCACCTGTTCCTCCAATTCTGAACCATTCCTCCAATTCTGTTACCGTTAAGGACAAAGTCCCTGACATAGACAAGGACTAGGGATACACTGCCTTCCCAGACCTTATTTCAGAGAAACTTACCCTTGCCACCTTCCATTCATATAATTCAGTCAGTGGGACACTGGAGTCTTGTATTAAAACAGAATTCTAATCCCACATCCTAAGTGAATTTTATTAGAGTGAGGAACATAATTCAAGAACTCAGAATTCCTTTATCAGTAACCTGGAAATTAGAACTGGGTGAGATTATTTCTCTCTTCCAGCATCTAGATATTTAACATGTAAGTTGGGGACTGTGCCTATAAATTGTGCAGTGTGAAACAAAGAAGTGGAGAATGTCTGAACAGAAAAGACCAAAACAGTTACGCAGGAAGCAAGGAGGGGCAGTAGCAAGATTCCTCATGGCACTGGGATCCCTGATTCTGGTTTACTTTTGGGTACAAAAGTCTGGATTCCATGCAACAGCCTATATTCTTATAATACATTTTACACAGTCCATTAACTTAAGAATCTGTTAGTTGCAGAAAAGGAGTCTTACTAATACACAAGAGAGAGATAGTGGAAAATTAGGATGAATCTCATAACCTAGGAGACATCAAAGTATATCTAGGATCTATTTATAAATCTGGTTTGGTGCTAAACAACACTGACTCAGGATACATTTGTCCATGGACCAGCTAATTCTGGCCCCAAGGCTTAACTTAAAGGCTTGAGTGTCCAACTAAGAGAAATGGATGCTTTTAATAGGGGCACAGTTCAGCAAATCAATGAGGGAAGATGCTTATAAAACCATCTGTTAAAAGGGAATAAATAAGCAACATATGTGTATTATCTGCAATTTGTTAATTAATCTGCATATCAAGGGAGAAATAAATACTTGATGAGTTTGTGTAACTTGTTGAATTCATATAACTTACCAGAAGAAAGTTGAGTTCATTTCATTGTGAAGCTGTTATTATCATCCTATTTAGTCAGATGAGGAAACCAAAGCTCAAAGTAGTGAATCATCTTTCCATGGTCAGAAAATTCAAAATTTGTTACACATCTACAATTACACCTTGCATATATAACCCTTTCTCTACAGTTTGTCATCTATCATGTAGCAGCCGCTTTATATTTGAATGTCTTTTATATGTTGGTAGTGAGCAACATCACATTCTAAAGTACTAGGGGTTAGGATTTCAACTTTATCTGTAATCGCTAATCTTTGTATTTATCCTAAGGCCAAATAGATATGTACTGAATGTGGCAGAGCCATATTTTGAATTCTAAAGTGTTTATCTCTGAAGCCTACCCCATAGGCTACTTTAATTTTTTAAAAATTAAACACATTGGCTCTTTTCTAGTTGCTAGAAGAAAACTTTTTATTTTCAAGAAGCTTAACATGTGTTCACAGAGACTAGATACTGGAGATCCAGCTGCAATGCAATTACACTATTTAAAATCATGAGCTATAGTGTTTACTGTGGCATATCTACCCTCGGAATGCATTGGAATAAAATAGTAATTAGTAAGGTTAGGCTTCTTAAAGAGAGTTTTCTTATTCACCTTAAAATGGAATGGGGGGTGGGAGTGGAATTGGATATTTTAGGGATTTTTATTGAAAGTTTCTTTCTATAATTATTCAAGAGTACAGGTACTGGGCAGATACTAATTTCCTAGGGTTTCTTTAACAAAATACCACAAACTGGGTGGCTTAACAGAAACGAATTTTCTCATAGTTCTGGGGGACAGACATCTAAGACTCAAGTACTGACAGGGCTTGTTTCTTCTGAGGGCTGTGCATTGGCCCAGCTTAGTAGTTTGCTGGCAGCCTTTGGCCTGAAAGCATCACTCCATTCTCCACCTTCATCTGCACGTGGCATTTTCTCTGTGCATGTATCTTTTTTGTGCATCTTTATCCTTTTCATAATGACACCAGGAATATTGGATTAGGGCCCTCTCTAATGACCTCATGTGAATGTAACTAATTAGATTTGCAATGACACTATTTTCAAATGAGTTTACATTCTGAGGTACTAGGGGTTAGGATTTCAATGTATGACCTTTTGGGGACACTCAATTCAACCTATAACAGGGCATTTGTAGATAGGTAGTCTCTAACCTCAACTCTTTACTTGCAACTTGATTTAATATTAAAGTTGCTCTGTGGGCTTAGATATTGACCATGAAGAAGTTAAATCGGTTCATCCACCTCCCTTTCTTTCTCTGTCAGTATACCATCTTCCAGCTCTCCACTGCTTTATCTCTCCTTCCTTCTCTCTGAGTCTCTGCCATCTCTCACCACAGTCTCTCTGCAGTGAGATAGCTTCTGCTGGTTCATTTGTACTTGGGAAGGAGGTTTTGCTGAGTACATCACTTCCATCTCTTCTGGATGATTAAATTTCCCCATATATTCTGACCAGGCCATAAATCCAGCATTATTTTCAGGCAATTGGAGAATTGTTCTGTTCACGTCTTTTGTCAAAGAATAAGCCAATCTGTAAATTTTACTGGAAAGAGTGTCTGTCCCATAAATTTCTTTTACGAACATCATAAACAGTCATGCTACGAAAGAACCAATTTTAATCTATTATTTTTTATTCTGTGTCGTGTGTGTGTGTGTGTGTGTGTGTGTGTGTGTGTGTGTGTTTATATATATCTTCTGGATAACTTCCACATTTAATATAAACACGTCTAGAACTGCTGAGTCAGCAGAGAGTCTATGATGCCTTTATTGTTTTATTTCCTTTACAACTGTCATTAAACATGAATCATTTAGATTTGTTTTCCCAATAGCTGGAAGGCCCTAGCTAACCTAACATGCTATATACATGAAATCAAAGAGGCATTAGAAGACGATAATTAAAGGGCGATCCAGGTAACTCATTTAAGAGTCAAAGTTAAACTCCCTTTACTATGTAACATTTCTCAAACTTGCCTTGTCTTCCCCAAAATCTGACTTCTACATTTGCTTAATACTATGGGTTCTACACATTTCTCTGTAATCTAAAGATAAGTAGCATTCATTTATCTTAGTACTTTTTACCATATTGTTGATACAAAGTCATGCCCACTTTCCATTGGTCCCTATAACTCATCTATCAGCTCACTGGTTTAGTGTTAAGCCAAGTGTTGCATAGACCCTATAAAGAAGACAATTGTGTGCATTCAGGATTATAAAATGATATTAAAAATGAAGGTTATTCAGAAATAATAGAAAATTCTCTTCACAACATTATGTAATAATTAAGAATGCATTAGTTCCATAGCTCCATTACTGTGTAAGTATTAATAGAACATATATATTTCATTTTTATAACTCCATAGACATTTTGATGGACATTTTGTCTGTTAGGTTTCAGTTTATAGGAAGGGAATATTCTTAATCTTCTCTCTTATTTAACAAATGGTATCTCAGATTACTTTGGTCATTTGAGAAGTAAAAATATTTTACCTCAAACTCCATGTGTAGCTTTTTAGTAAATGTTCACATTGAATCTACATGTATATAAAAGTCATCACGTTGTCATTGTGGATGTTTTTTATTATTTGGTTTGGGATGTGGCAAAAGTACAGAAAAGCACAAATATCCTATTTACTCAAAAATGGCCTCTGTGAGCTGTTGAATCTGTTAGGTGGTCAAGTATCAGAACCCATAGACTTTATATCATTGATATTATTGCAACATGTATGAATTTTAAAATACCTGTATATGTTCTTAATATTGCAGTGTATTGATAACAATCTAAGAAAACTCTTTAACTTTTTTTAGTACCAGAAATGATGTATTTTAAACTGAGGAAATCCTACATTATAAAATAAAAAAAAACAAATAAAGAAAGAGTAGTGAGTAGGAATCAGAAGTCTTGGTTTTCATACACTTTTATATTAGAGATGAGAAAAACCTATGTTTATTTAAATCAAGCAAAAGTCTAAAGGCCATAGAGAGAGGTGATTATAGAACAGTTACCAAAAACTAAGGTTACTTATCCATCATGGCCTTAGATGCTTTGGTCGCTTTTTCCAAAAACTATTTTATTTAGTAGGGCAACAATTAATAAATAAGTTATTGGGCCAAAGGAACCACTCAAATTGCAGAGATTCACGTAATTTTAAAGGAATATAAATTTCAAGTCTGTACTGTGTAAATGAGGAAACTGAAGGCTGTAGAAGTAAGTTGGCCGTTGTTCCTGAGAAAGATGGTAACTAGTACAGAGATAGAAGCCATGTTCTTTTACTTTCTAACCTATCACCCCTCATAGGAAGCCTAGTGGTATTCCTTCCATGAGAAAAGCATAAGATACTATGGATATAAGTAAATAGATTTTTATCCACAAAATACTTAATGATCTATAATCTGGTTTCTATTTTGTCTTGTTTGTGTTTATTAATTTTCATTTATTCTTTGTTTCTGCCATTAAGCTGGCTTGTGCTTTTATGAAATTTATATTAAACTATAAATCAAAGGGATAGGGGTAAGATTAGCAAATTAATACGTATCAACTGCCTTCCATAGGATAGTAATTATGCTGACTATTTTTGTATATCTTTTCTATTAATTCCTCATAGCAGCACTGAATTTAGTTGCATTAATCCCAATTAAAAAGAATAATTATTGAAGGTATGACCTATATAGGCCAAAATCAAAGTAGTTGGAATCCCCAAAAAAGTACATAGTCTGATGATTAAAAAGTAATTTAAGAAAAAAACAAAGATCTTTACTTACATTAAGCATTTGTGGAATCTCTCTTGATGTATTTATCCTCTAGACACTTGGTAACTATGTTATAATTCTACAGCTTGATTCTGTTTCAACTTCAGGTAAGTTTTGATGATTTCTTAGATCATTAAATTGTGACAGGCAAGAAATATTAAAACAATCAATTTCAAATACAATTTTACAAACAACAAATTTAAATAAGAAAACTATCCATAAATATTTAAACTTCAATGATACCTTGTTACTGATAATGGTACATTATGTTTTACCTTCTCTGTAGCTCCAGTTTACTTTGACAGATGATGTATAAGGTGTTAGGGACATAATCATCCTAATCATTTCATTTTTCGGGAAAACTCTAGATGCTTGACTGTAACCATAGAAATGTTCTCAAAAATTGTCTTATTTCTACAGAAATACAATCAATAAGTAAAGGAACTAACCTTTGATGCTATATTAAGTGTAGTAACTGGATCTTTTTTGACAAAGGAATTGTGAGTAATGAATTCATTCAGGTTTTTCACAGATTTCAGAGTATCTGGTGTGTCCCACCCTCTGATAAGCAATAGTAATAGAAGGTTGAATGACACATGAATCTTGCAGTGTCCTTGCAAACTGTGGAGGTAGATGCGCTTTGAGAGGGTGATTTATAACACAGTGAGGTAAGAAATAAATCAAACTGTATAATACCAGAGAAGAAAATATTCATAATAGAGTGACCACAGCAGTACATTTTAACATTTATTGAGCTAGTACTATATGTTAGCATTTTAAATAATTTATATCTTAATTAAATTATTACAAATTAAATTCCTGTGATGGGTACTTTACATAAATATTCTTTTTAATTCATGCATATTTATCACACTTGTACAATAATTAACCTCATTTTACACATGAAAACAGCAAGGTTTATAGGAGTCTCATTGTCTAAGGCATGTCATAGATTACACAGTGGAAGTTGATATTTTAAAGGAATTTAATTTATGAAGTATGCTCTCTATAAAATGTGGGTAAATTTAAAAGAATGAGAAGAGAGAGTGCTGCATCACTGGGTTACCCAAAGTAGGAATATGGAGTTTTTGCCACCTACTTGTACAAAGGGTTGGGGGAGGCAGAGATAGCCACAGGGACCTGGAGAGGTAGCTGGATAGAGAGATTGACCTGACAGAAGCTCTGTCTTTGGTGGAGGGTCACTGTCAAATCACAAAACCAATGAAGAAAAGAGCCAGGAAAGTACATAACCCAACCTTTTCTCTTCCCTGGACTAAAAGCTACTGCTGGCTCCACTGGCTAAAAGCACCTGGAAGCCAGAGGTCAAGGAATGATCATGTAATCCTAAGAAAAGTAGAGACTGGTTGGCAGTAAATACAAGGTGGGGTAATTGGTACATACCCAGCAGAGTAGAACAGAGCACACATTTGGAGTTCAGGTGAAAAAGACAAGTAAATCAGTGATTGCAAATACATCATGGGAAGTGTATTAAAAAAGCATAAAATGCTATGAGAAGAAGAGAAGGGCTTAATATGTTACACATATTGTTCCATTGAATCCTCATCAATATCCTACAAAGGTGCTATTTTTAATGTGACATTTACAAAGAATTAAATGAGACTTAGAGATGTTAAGTAAGTTACCCAAGATCTGACAGCAAATAATTATCACAGTCATATCTGACTCCAAAGTCTATATTCAAGTTCCTGTTATAAAAATGCCTCCTTTTGTGTCAGGCGATGACAGTGGGTAACTCAGCAATGCCCAGAAAGCTGGGGTGAGCTGTGCTTGTGGATGGAGATAAGGCCATGGTTTTTAAACAGGTCATAATGTTTTCCCACGATGCAATTGAGTGTGTTCCAATCCTGTGGTCAGTTATTGACATATTCTGGAAAAAAAAGTATGTCCAATCTAATTTGTTTCACCAAAGATATATATGTGCCTATGTTCTGTCCTGCTTATATAGTTTCATAGCCCACTGCTTTGTTCCTATGTTCAGTCCTCATATTAGAAGTTATTTATGTTTCTGGCACATCATGTATCATCCACTGTGACCATAAGAGTGTGTATAATGTTTCTCTCTTGGCTCTGTACACTTTAATCTTTCCTATAACACCCTCCACTTTTACTAAACAAAACAGTGCATGTACCTCTTCTTAAGGATAATTTTCTGTCATCGAATATGCATGAGTATTTCATAACTAAGTATTATAGAAAATGTTAAACCCCCCTAATGAAATAGAGTAAATAGAGCTTGGGAAATGGTCAGTCCTTAGAATGTCTCTGTACTCAAACATGAGGTCATATTCATGTCATTTAGTCTTTGAAATCTTTTAACATGTAACAGTAGGGGGCTGCTAATAGGTATGTAGTTAAGACTAATAGAAAACATATTCCTAATGATACTTGACTTTTGTTTTAGTCTTACAAAGTGTAAGTAATTCCTATAGAAAGAACTGCACTGCAAAAATATTAGACATTGAAGAACTAAAGTAAATTTTATTTAGCGCCTACTATGTGCCAGATGATACGATTGTCATAACATTATGAATTGGAAATGATTCAGAATAAAATAAATGTTCTTACCATTTGTTTTCTTCTACATTTGCTAAATAATTAATCCATTTTTTTTCACCATTCCAAATGGGTAAGTCCTCAAAAGGGAATAGAGGATTTCAAAGGAAATACAAAGTTTTGTTTCTTGGAATCAGCTTTTCATTTAATGTAGAATTTCTCATCATATCTTGTAACATTGCTTTTATTTTCACATTTGAGAATTTCCCAAGGTCATAATATTCTGACTGCCTTCTTTTTTAATATTAGATATTCAGTGTTAATTTCTTCACCAAATGTTACTGATAGTTTTTATAAATATTCCCATTTGATGTCAAGCCCCACACTTTCACTCATAAGCTTTTTTTTCTTTGGTTTGATGTCTTGTAAATGTGATTTATATTTTTTATTGGAATTTAAACTCTGCACTTCTTATTATATTCACTGATGATGGGACTAGAAAGAACTAAATAACTACAGTGTTAGTAATTAATACCACCTAAGTTTTTTCACACCAAGATTCACATAAGATATTTGTTATCTGGTGATTTCACGTAGTTTTCAAATTTGTTATCATTAGTTAAAGTTGTACTAATAGTGATGAGGAGTTACAGACTTCTGAGCTCAGTGGAATATAATATATATGGAAGTATGGATGAATAATATCATATAAAGCTTTATAAAAAAGTGTGATTGTAAAGAAACCAAAACAAGAAGGAAAACATGATTCAAGACATATGAATTTCTGCATTGCCATTTGTGTGTTATTCTACAGATACTGCAAAACTTTATCAAAGTGTCAGAATTTAATCCAAATTCAAAATGAGTAAATTAATAATTAATTAATCAGTTAAATTAATCAGCGATTTCCTTTCCATAAGCACTTATGTTTTGGGGTGAGAATGGCACATAGAAGAGTTCCCTGGGAAGAGGTCATGAAACTGATGTAAGAAATTATATTACTTTAATGTACAAAAACAGTAATATAAAATTAATTACAACAACAAAAATAAACATGTAAGACTATATATTACATATACATATTTATTGTGAGGTTTTTATAAAGTTATTTTTCATTCTTCACTTTAGTATATCCACAATATTCCTAAAAATCCAAAATAATTACAACTTATAGGTCATGCCCTCAAATAATTATTTTTTACTTGGAAGTCAAGGCTTAAAACAAAGCCAGGTGAATTAAAGATGTACAGCATAATATGATCAGCATCAAATGTCATAGAGTTTAAAAGAGCAAGACCACTGTGAAATGACACAATCCTAGAAAAATTCCTAGGGGACTTGGTGTTCAAAGAATTTGCAGAGTTTAATAACAACTCTAACAATGACAGATATTTTTTGAGCATACTTTATGTGCTGCACAATATTTAATATGCCCATTTTATAGATGAGGATACTGAGTCACAGAGAAGTGAAATAACTGGCTCACAGAGAATGAGATGACTTATTTCACATGGGGACATAACAATGATGACGTGCTTATTGTGCATAATGCTCACATACTCTTCGCCATCTAAGCAAATGCTTCATGTTGAAAGTGCTGGAATCTAAATTTAGAGATGCACAGATGAGGACTGTGAAAGATAGGTGAAGGATTAAATTTTAAACTGGCATCAATAATTCAGAACCATTCATATAGGCACATAAGTTGGAGGAATTTGAGTGGTGGGTGACTGGTTCTGTAGGAAGCTGATTCTGTTAGGTGTCTAATTTTAAATTGTGACAAAGAGTCTTGAGAGGAAATCATAGTCATGACAAACAGACTTAGAAGAAATGTACTAATTGAAAATACAAAGAGAAAATAAAAATATTTGCAAGATAATGACTTTTGAGACCAGAGTGGTGAAGAGAGGCAATGGCTGAACATCTATTCTAAGCCAACAACTGTCATTATGAATTTAATCATAATCTCTCTAATTTACTATTATCACAGGGAATCCATGAAAACTATTCATATTGCCAGTCAACAGGTCAAATATAATATGGCTCAGAGTTAGATAACCTACACAACTTTGTGCATCTCAGGCCTTGGAGAGTTCTGTTTGATTGAGCCCAACCTTCTCTTATTCTGAAGTTCTTTACAATTCCTCAGGCACCTCTCCTGAGGCACTACACAATACTGGATTCATTAAACTCTTACTAATGTGCCCAAATTGTCATAGTAAGTGATAGTAAATGATAAAATAATTTTTTTATGTACCCTCAGCTAATCAGAAAGTTTACTTTATCAGAGCATAGAATCTTCTCCACATTCTCTGTAATTTATATCTCATGTTATCAGCCTTAATTACAACACAACATATTATCATTGAGTAATCCATTTTATATTTTTTATGCCCAGTCCATCTTGTTCTTATTTCTGTAATGTTGTTTGAATAGTTTCCAGATTGGATGCAAAAGCATTCTGTATAGGAAGTTATGGCTAGAAACCCATCTGAACGTTTCTTCTCCTTATGGTAATGCACATTCTCTCTTGTGCAGCCAACTAATTAAAGTCCTTCCCAACACAATATATAAATGGCACATAAATATTTAATGGCCTGGTTTAGCATTTTTATTAGATTCTATGACACATCAAAGTATTCACTGTTTAAAAGCTGAATCTAAACAATATAGTGCTTTCTAAAACCCCATCACACATGATGTATTTTACCAATAAAATTTAAAGAAAACATTTGGACTGTACAGAGAATAAACTATTATTCTTTACTTATTCTGTGTTGAACTTGAACATTCACCAATAACACATTAGGCGTTTATTATTAATAGTAGTAAGTGGTACTGAATAAGCCCTATAGGATATAAAATTACCAAAGTATTAGCCTATACATTGTGGCCTGTCCTGCCCCTTAAGAAGTCCCTGCAGGCAAACCTAGGAAAGTGTCCACTGTTTTTGACATGACTTCTCCAATAGCCCCACTTCCTCATTTCAACAGCTCTACCAACTGTCTTTTCCATGGTATATTCTTCCTCAGTCTCTAGTTGTGTCTACATCTAAATCTGTAGGCTTGAGGTTTCAGGGTTTTGTTTTGTTTTTCCAAGATTTTCAAATCTCGGTTATCACAGAGCATAATGGACCAACTTCTCAGCAATGCCTCACTACTACTGTAACCACCCAACCTTTGTCATTGTCTTGGCTTTGCCATAGTATAATACTTTTCCTCTTCATTCAGACAAACCCTATTTAGGAATATCTGTTCTATGAGCAGGCCTCAAACTGCCCAGGTATTTGAAACCTTTGGCAAGTAATGTATTCGTGGGCCTAGACATAATTTGCGTGAACTGTTAACAGTGAGGCTGAACCAAAATAACCCATCAGGGGTACTGTTCCATCAGTTTCACGTTGAACCTTCTTGTCGTTCAACCTGGAGTTTTACCTCCAATCCTAACACATCTGAATTGACAAGCAGTTATTACAATGGCAAATGATTCTAATATGTTGTGCTACTTAAAGACTCAATATTGTTTGCTTTTTACATTTTTGACACTATCCAACATTCTAATAACAGTTGGAGGAAAACTGGTAAACATTGTGGAAAGCTCAGTGATCCCTGAAGTACAAATACCTAGGTCTAATATTAAGTATCCAAATACTGTCTAATTGCTTTTGTGTTACTAGTTGGTTAAGTGTCAAAGCTGAGGCACGAGAAGTGCTTTCAGATGTCTTAAGTATTGCACCAGGAAAAGTAATTGAATCTTCGAGAATTTAAGTAGTAAAACTTGAGAATTGTTGTTGTTATTTACTTAGAAGAATCTTTAAAAATATAATAGGCCCACCAAAGAGCCCTTATGTTGCCCATCTGTGAAAGTGTTCATGGTTAGGATACATTAAGGTGCCTTCAAGAGAGAATGATTTGGGTAAGTGATAACAAAGCTATTATTGCCCAACCTAAGCAGTTGTGATTTCCACTTCACAAATGTTTTGAATTATTCTAGTCCAGTTGATATATCAGTATTTTTTTTTCTTCTTTTAAGTATACTAAACTAGTTGCAGGTCCCAAATATATAACACATTATTTCATGTTTTCTTACCCTGACTAATGATGTTCCTTTCATCTGTAATGTCTTCCTTTCCTTTATTTCGTGAATTCTTTTCTTTCTTCAGTGAAGATTCATGTGAGCAGTGAGCATGTTGGTATTATTTACTCACAAAGTTTGGGGGCTTATCTCATAGGGTGAGCGTAGTTGTTGTTCAATAATCATTGGCTTTTGTCATTTTTATTGCTGCTCCATTATCACTGAGAAACCTTTCCTGACCTCACCCTCACCATCTCCAGCTCAAAGGCTCAAAGATTATTTTTCAAACTGTTGTTATTATTGTTGCTGTTGTTTTTCTTATTAGATAGCTTAGTGATAGTACACAATCACAGATGAGAAAAGTGGGAATATATGTAGGAACACATTTTTAAAATATATATTTTTTATTTTACAGAATATCATGGTTCTTGGTAGAAGCAGTCTTGTTATCATGTTGGCATAACTGTATGGCAGTAGATCATGAAAAATTTTTATGCCTGGGCATGGGTTGGTCAAGTGCACATCTCTTTGGAGGCACTATTTACATATACTGCAGTTAATGCAAATGAAAGTCTGTGGAAAACAATGTCACTCCTGCTTTCTTCTGATTTCTATTAGCATAGTATATTTTTCTCCACCCATTTACTTTTAATCTATATGTGTCTCTATATTTAAAGTGGGTTTCTTGACACTATATCATGGGATACAATCTGACAATTTCTGTCTTTTAATTTGTACATTAAAGTCACTGATGTACTCATCACTGGTTCCTGTGTAAGTGTCTGCTTGTTGGTTTCTGCTATGTGATTTTCTTCATCCTGCTGTCTGTCTTTCCAGTTTCGGGGTCAGCAATTTGCTTTGTGACCCTACTTCTCAACATACCTAAGAACAATTTATTTTTTATTTTTCTAGTTAGTTGATGTTTTTACCTGTTAAGATGGAGTGGCAGCTTTCAAGATACATGCTGGATGTACGATTTTTATTTTTAGTTGGTCACTATTCCTATGGGTTTAATGAATTTTATTATTTAAAACATCCAACTTTTGGCTTTGTTAATTTTCTTTATAATTTGTTGTCTGTTAATTTCAGTTCTTATTATTAATTTTCTTCTTTCTACTTACTTTAGATTTAATTTGCTCATTTTTATAGCTTCATAAAGTAGGAAATTAGATCATTGATTTTAAACATTTCTTTTCTACTGTGAACATTTAAAGCTGTAAATTTCTTAATGAGCACTCACTACTTAGCTGCATTCCACAAATTGTAAATACATTCTATTTTTATTATACTGTTCAAAATAATTTCTAATTTTTCTTCTTATTTCTTCTTTATACCATGAATTATTTAGAAGGATATTCTTCACTTTCCAAATATTTTGGGCTTTCTATTTATTGTATGATTTTAGATGTATAATTTAATTCGATTTTTGTTAAAACATACTCTGTAAGATTACAATATCTTGAAATTTAGTGAGAACTAAATGGCCTAACATAATGACTATTTGGTTATCATTTTATTGCACTTGGAAAGAATGGATATTTTACATTACTTGGATGAATTGTCAGTTATGCAAACATCATGGATATTGTTTTTTTTTGTCTAGTCCAATCAGTTACTGATAAATGGATATTAACATTTCCTGGTCTGATTATAGATTTATCTATTCATCCACTTAGTTCTGTCAGCTTTTCTTCATGTATTTTTAAGCCCTGTTATTTTGCACGTACACGTTTATGCCTGTTAGGTGTTCCTGGTGAATGGACCATTTATTACATCATTAAGAAACGGTCTCCTTTACCTCTGGGTATATACCTTGTCTTGAAATTTGTTTTCCCTGAAATTAATATAGTTTTCCTGGTTTCTAATGCTTACTGCTTTCACTATATAATTTTCCTCATTCTTTTACTTTCAAGTTTTCTCTCCTTATGTACAAAATATATATTCGGCATATTGTTACATAGTTGAGTCTTGACTTTTTAAAATGTTGAATCTAATGCTCTTTGCCTTTTCGATGGTGTATTTAGCATTGTGTGTGTGTGTGTGTGTGTGTGTGTGTGCGCGCGCGCGCGCGCGCACTTGCTTGCTTGCTTGCTTCATAGTTTTTTAACTCCTCTATTGACTGTTTAGCTTTACCTTGTTAAGTTATTTTTATAGTGGTTACTTTGGGAATTGCAATTGGTATCCCTTACCATGTTAAAAACTACTTTGTATGCTATTACTTAACATAAACTGTAAGAGTTATATAATTTCTATATAATTCTACTTTCTTTCATTTGTCATTTATGCTCTTGTTGTATCTATTACACACAACTATATTATAAATCACATAGTAGAGGCATACTCATGCTTAAAATAATTATGTCATTCAAGTGATTATGACAAGAAAATACACAGAAATATATGACATTTGACATTTGCTTACGCAGTTAATATTTCTGGTGCTCTTTCCCTTCCGGTAAATCTGAGCTTCCATCTCATGTCCTTTTTCTTTCACCTGTCACGTGGTGCAGGTCTGTTGGCAATAAATAATTTTAATTTTTGTTTATCTGAAAACATCATTATTGTGCTTTCATTCTATTTAGCTGCATATGAACTACTGAGTTTGTACTTGTTTTTTACTCTTTGAAGATATCATTCCATTGCCTCTGGGATCCACTGACCCATGCCAGCCTCCATTTCTATTGTGTGTCTTTTGTATTGTAATGTGTGTTTTTTCTAGGTCTTTTTATTTACTTACGTTTTGGGGTAACTTTTTTTTTGCAATAATTATAGACTCACAGGAAATTGAAAAAATAGTTGAGGTCCCAGGTAACTATTGCCCAACTTTCCAAAATGTCATGTAGTATCTTACGTAAGTATCATGCATTATCAAAACCAGAAAAATATAATTGCCATTACACAATTTGCTCTTACTCAAATTTCATGAGTGTTTACATGTACTTTCATTTTTTTATATGTTGGATGCTGACAAATGGCCTTCTCCCTAAAATTTACAACCTAATCCCTGTAACTTGTGAATATTTTCATATATGGCAACCCCCCCCCCAAACAAACAAACAAACAAACAAAACAAAGGGTCTTTGCAGGCATGATTAAGTTAAAGATCTTGAGATGGGAAGATTACCCTTGATTATTTAAGTCACCCTAAATGCAGTCACGTGTATCTTTATAAGATGGAGATAGAGGGATACTTGAAACAGCAGAGCAAGAATCCATGTGAATACGGGGCAGAGAGATCAGCACGTTCTGGCCTTGAGAATTGGAGTAGTGTGTCCACAAGCAAGGGACTGCCAGCAGCCACCAGGGCTGGATGAGGGCCAGAAAGACTTTCGCCTTGGAGCTTCCAGAAGGAATGTGGTCCTGCCAATGTCTTGATTTCAGCTCTGTCATACTGATTTCAGAATTCTGGCCTCCAGAACTGTAAGAGAATAAGGTTTTTGTTGGTTTGTTTTTGTTTCAAGCTACCAAGTATGTTGTAATCTTTTAAGCAGCCTCAGGAAACTAACATGTCTTCGTGTGTAACTTCCCATTTCTATAATTTTGTTATATTAATAATGTTATATAAAAGAAAATATACCATATGCAACTTCTTGCCGTTAGCTTTTTCTATTCAACATAATGCCCTTAGGATCCCTCCAATTTGTTACATGGAGAGTAATTTGCTCTTTTTTTATTTTTATTTTTTTATTGCTGACTAGTAGTCCACTGTATGGATGCACCAGAGTTTATTTGAACATTTGTTTGTTGAAGGACATTTCAGTTGTTTCTAGTCCAGGCATTACAAATAAAACTTCTATGAACAGTCATGTCCCAGTTTCTGTGGGAATTTAGGTCTTAATTTTTCTAGGATACAAAACTCAACAGTGAAATTGCTGAATCATATGGAATTTGTTTATGTTTTCAAGTAACTACAAACCAGATTTCCAGAGTCAGTCTGCCATTTCATTTTACATTCACTCCAGCAACATGTAAGACCCTGGTATGTCTGCATCCTCACTCCATTCAGTACCATCAGTATTTTATTTTTGTTATGGCATTCTGGTACTTCCGTAGTGATATCTCATTGTGATTTTAATTTGAATTTTTCCAGTGGCCAAAACACATAGCATATTCTCATGTGTTTGTTCGCCATTTTCACATTTTCTTTGCTGAATGAAGTATGTAGCAAGTCTTTGGCACATTTGCTACATGTTTTGTTTGCTTGTTTGATTCTATTTGTGTGTTTTCTCATTTTTATGTGTAAAGAGTTTTTTTATGTAGCCTAGAAACAAGTCTTTGATTGGAAGCATGATTTACAAATACTTTCCCACTCAGCAGCTTGTTTTTTCATCTTCTTAACTCTTTTATATAGCAAAGATTTTTAATTATTACAACATTAAATTTATCAGTTTATTTCCTTTTATGGGTCATGCATTTTGGTGGTGTATCTAAAAAGTTCTAGTCTCACCAAAGGTCATTAATATTTTTCTCCTATAGTATCTTCTAAAAGTTCTATAGTTTTAAATTTTACATTTAGATCTGTTGTCTATTTTGAGATTATGTGAGTACCAAGGCATAAGGTTTAGATGGACATTCATTTATGGGTACTGATGTTCAATTTTTCCTAAACCATTTGTTGAAAAGACATTCTTTCCTTCTAAAATTTATCTTTATCTTTGTTTTCACAATTTAAATTGTTTTTCTTGTATTTATTCTGTTTTGTGTTTCCTGAGGGTTTTTTCTTTTTTATTTCTAAGTTTATGTTTATAATTAAGTTTCAGAAATTTAGAGCCTTTATTTCTTCTATTTTTGTCAGACCCGTTCACTCTTTCCTATCCTTCTGTGAATTCAAATACAAATGTTTTTAATTACTGGATATTGCCCTACATGTCTAGGAGGCTGTGTTCATTTTTATTCATTTTTTTCCACTTATTTCTTTATATTGAATAATTTCTCTTGTCATATCTTCAAGTTAACTGACAACTTCTTGTGACATACCTATATTACCTTGAAGTCCTTACAGTATTTTTTTTTTCTAAAGGATGTAGGAAAGATTTCTTCAGAAAGAGAAACAGTATGTTAAAAGGCCCCCAGGCAGAAGAGAGCCTAAAGCAAGTGAGGAGATGGGAGAAAACCATAGTGGTTGGAGCAGTGTATGAGGGTGGTCCTGCTGCCCAGGGTGCTGAAAATATGCAGAAGGCAGGCTACATGGGGGCTTGGCATGCCATAGAGTGGTTTGGTTTTCATCTTCAAAGACAAGAAAAACTCTTTATGAGTTTCAGCTATAGAGCTCAAGCCAACTTCAGTGTGGAGAACAGACTGGGAGGAGACAAAATGGGATGAAGAAGTCTCATTCAGTGTAGAGTAATAGATGACATAGATATGACCACCGTGGTGCTGGTGTTGCTGTTTCTGCTGCTGTAGCTGTTGCTTGTACCTGTGTTTCTTTGTGATTTTGAAAGTAAGATAAATGGTCGGGAGAAGATTGCATAATTTTTTTAGGGGGTACAATTTCTCTATGTCTGATACTCTACGGCAGAAAAAACCCAGCAGAGAAACAAGATAAGATTAGCCTATTTTGTACTTCATTAGCACCAATAGTAGGAGTTGCTGGGTCTTCATACGCATTTACTGATCCTTGAAGGTAAGCAAGAGTTGCTTGGAGCTAATTATTAGGGTCTCAGTAGTATTTGAAATGTCTCAACCTGAATACTTAATTTTGTAATGTTATCTCACCAATTGCTTTATCATAACATAAAGTAGATTAGATAAAAATGTTTTTTCTTTCCTTTATCAGATTGATGTCCTGTGTATCAGTAAAGAGTCAGAGTAATTGTACAGAGATGATCATCATACTAGTCCTAGATTCATCTGGAAAACTATTAAGAACCAAAGAAGAGACTAATGAAAAGATCTCCTGTGGTGACAAAAATTACATGCTTTGGTCTTTTCCTCCAGACATTTTATTGGTTAGTTTCTTCTGCAAGACCTGGCACAAACATATTTATTAAACTGCCTCTGTTTCCCCAGTGTGCTTTATCCCTGGAAGATGAAAGATAGAATGATCTACAAAAGCAAATAATTAATTTTTAAATCATTTTTCTGTAAGTTTGCATATGAATAAGGATCTGACTAGCCCTCTAATCCCTTCTATCTTCACACACCCACCCACCCACACACATACCGCCCCCCCCACATACTATTCTCATAAATGACATGATGGTCAAGATCTTGTGAAATCAGCAATACCCACAATATGTATGTTTCTGGACATTTTGAAAGTGTTTTATTTGTCATAATAATTTTACTTCTCTTCAATTATTTATATGGAAGTTGATCAATGCTATTTATATGGAAGTTGATCAATGCTTTCTGACTCATTTCAACTCCATGTAAATGGAAAAATTGGCATTGTCCTCTAGAAAAATAGCACAACTGAAGTAATCAACTTTTTAGACAGAAGCAGTATGTCTTTGTAGAAAAATATTGAACAGTTCCAACTATATGAAAATCGATTAATACTACCTATTAAAAATGGCAAAAGAACTGATGTGAATCAAAGAAAACCCAATTAACAGAGCTGGACATTTGGACTCATATTTTCAATCACCATGAATACTGTTGGGGAGATCAGTGATCAAAATAGTTATCTTGCAGGTGTCTGTACCAATCTGCTTTTGTCCCTGGTAACCTCAATAAAAAAGTGTGTGTGTGTGTGTGTGTGTGTGTGTGTGTGTGTGTGTTATGTAAACGCTGGATTTTGATCCTTGACGAAGCAATCACAGATACAGTTTTCTGTGAGCATGAACAGTGGCTCACTAGTTACACAAAGTTTGCTATAAAAGAAAAATTAAAGTTCACATGAGAAATATGAGGGTTGTCTGGAAAGTATTCAGCCATGGAATATGAAAATCAGAGGTATGTGTGGCTGGATTTTTTTCTAGAAAGCCCTTATATGTTTCTGACTTCAGAATATAAACTGATCCTGATGCCTCAGTATTTACCATTTTTTTTAAAACAAGGGCAGATACTTTTTAGCTCTTTAGGACCATAATGAGAAATATAAGTGCTTTATATGTTCTTCAATAAATTGTTTTAGATGTGTTCGTATTGTTGAGTAATATGTATGTGTCAGATCTGATTCTCCCTTGATTGCTTATTACCAAAGCCATTTCTGAAGCAAAAAAGGCTCCTCTGAAGTTGCCTTCAAATTTACCTTGTCCAGGTAGTGAGCCTTTGAGTATCATTAGCACATATGGTCCCCAAGAAAGAGTACTGGCCTACGAAGCACTATGACCAGGCTAAAAGATGAAATGAATCCACAGATTGTCAGCTGAAGAGTCTGGATTTTATTCATAGTTGAGTTAAATTAAAAAGGAAAGGCATAAACATATAGTAGTAGGGTCAGAAAACTCTATACATATGAGGTTAGTTAGCCTGCTAAATAATGGTCTTAGGTAAATAGCAAGTGTAAAGATTGAGAGGGGGAAAGTAAGAGAATAACTGAGTTGGTGAGAAAAGACATACTAGAAAATTTGGGTCTTAAAATAAAAGGCAAGAAGGACTTTATAGGGACAGGGTGTCCTGGATGAGAAAATCTGGTCAGTCGGAATATGAGTGATGAGTCAGTGGTCAGGATATGGTATTTGAGGGAGCAAGGAGGTCATAAGTTTAGAAAGGTAGTTCAAAAAATACCCCCAGAATGGCTTTATCCTTCAGCAAATCCTTATAAAGCTTGCTGTGGAGACTCAAATTTCTCAAGGGAAAGAGAGTGGGCTTGATGGTTGACAGCTTCGAGTTCAGATTCCAACTCTTCTCCATATCCGAATTATGTGACATGGGGTGCATTACTTCTACAAACTTCAGTACCACTTACTATAAAAGGGAGATATAATATTTCCTACTGAAGAGTCATATAGCTTGTGATTAAGAGCACATACTTGAAGTAAACTTTCTGGGTTCAAATTCTGGTTTCACCACTTGTAAGATCTATATATCTCTAAATGAGGTTATTACATAGAGCTGTCGTGAGTATTGAATGCATGATTTCTTATAACAGTGCCTGGGAAAACGTCCTTAAAAACTGTTCATTGTTAGTGTTTGTGTTAATGTCATTATATTGTGGGTTGTTTGAAAAATGAAATGATATATGCTTGTAATGTACCAAGCATAGTGTGTAGGACATAATGAAAATGCAACGATGGTATTTTTCTCACTCCTGTTTTCCTGCTAAGAGATGACAAGGTAGACTCTTCCCATGTGTCATTTCCTGCAGGAAATCTCACCGACCTCGCATTATTCTTCTAACAGTCTTACTCCCCATAGGACATCCTTCTACCAACAGTCGTGACTAGCCTTCCCCAAGTGGCAACAGTGAACTTTCTCACCCCTCAATTAATCCTACGTCTCAAGTCCTATACAGTGGAGGTGAAAACTCTATTTCTGTATGAGACCATTCTTAGCAGAAACCTGTTGACACAATGATTCATATTAAGCCATTGATCTCAGTAATGGACTCATCTTACCTAATTCAATTAAGTATGTTTGAAAACACTTTTAATGGAACCATGTACATCATCTCTCAGATCCCTTTTATTTATATCAAAACCATACTCTTTTCTCCCTACAAAAGAAAAAATATATAGCCCTCTTCTCGGTAACATATATTAATATATATATATTTATTGAAAACATTGTATGAAATTCATAAGTTCTAGCCATATAGAGATGAGTAAACGGAAGCCCAGACAAGTTAACTGACTTGTTTAACACCTCCTAACTGTCAAGATAACAGTCTATAGAAATCACCTTTGTTTTTCTTTTATAAACTTAGTACTTTATATTTGCTATTAAATAGTTTTTAAAACACATTGTGCCATAATAGCAAACCACACACAATAGCAGTCTACTAAAATTAGCATATTTCTTAATCTTGTTAAAAATCTAATATGCTACAGCAGCCTTATAAACAATTTAAAAAATAATAAATGTTACTGGGGCACCAGAAATTGTTTCAATTAAGGCATCTTTTGCCATCTGCTCCTAGGAAGCCATATAGACTTCAGATTTGGTAAATGGTTCATCATCCCAGTAGCTTCAGGGACATCAATAAAAATTTCTGTGGATAACAGATTATGTGTCAGAAAACTCCATGTGTTAACTATTTTTCTCTATCATATTTTCAGAGCGAATTAAATATTTAGGCTAATTAGATGTTAAGAATTTTTTGATGAGGTTTGTGAAAAATATAATATTAACTTAGGCGTGTCCTAGCTTCCCATCACTCACTGTCTGAAGGTGAAATCTGTGTTTCCAAAGAGAATATTATGCTTTAAAAGTAGTTGAAAATAACACATGGCACCTGTATCATTAATATGAACTATTTTGCTTTTTTTTCCTTCTTGCTACACCTTAAAAACTTAATGGAAACTATAAATGACAAGTCAAGAACAAATGAAAGACAATAGAGGATAGAAATTGTATTCCTCTTCAAAAAGAATTTTATTGTAACCCCTTAGTAAATGGCAGAAACAGAACCCATGCCCCTCACTTAGGGCCTGCTCATAGGTTTGACTTTCTCATTTCCATACTGAATATTTCTGGGTCACTTCCCAATAATATTGCATAAAAGTGAAGTGAAGAGAATTCGAAGAGTGAGGGGGAAAAAAAATCAGAAACTAACTTGCTATGCGACCTTGGAAAAGGCACTTTCCCTTTCAGAGAGTTCGTTTTACCCTCCGAAGAAAAAGAAGCTTTTAGATAGATGAGCAGTTCTCAAGATTAATTTATCAGCAAACCTCCTAATCAAAGCCCTTCACATGTTCACCTTAACATACCACCTGTGTGCTGAAATCCTGGTGCTGAAAGCTTTCCTGCTTCTCTACCAGATAAGGGACCATAGTGGAATTCAAGAGAATGAAAACAACAGTAATGTGCTTTAATTATCTGCTCTAATTAATGCAAAAGTATATCAGCAAAATAGAGTTAAATGCAACACTCTATCAACTGATTATGACCAACCAACTCATCTTTCACAACAAGGCTATCAAGAACCACTGGGCTGGTTAATCCCACAAGTCTATGGCATTAAAATTTTTCTCTCTCTCTCTCTCATGTTTTGACCTTTGCATACCTACCTTAGTTTAAACATTATTGATTGCTACAGGTCTCTGAGTAATTCATTGCCAGAACTTCTAAGTGACTTAGAATCTGACCGACCATTTGCTGGTTGAGTTCCATCATCTCCGTTAGATGTTAGTTTCGAATAGTTACCTGCATACTAATTTTCCGAGCAGATTATCCAAAAGAACAGCAAGGGACTGTTGACCAAAGGTGGTCAACAATAGTGTCTTCCAAAAGGTAGGGCTGAATACTGATGGAAGAAAACAATAGAAAGAGAGAGATTTTAGATCTTACAAGTGTGGAAAGCATTGGATTGGTTTGTTAACAAGCAGTGAAGACGCAGATGGGTATAGAAAGCTGGGTTGACCAGTGTCCCTTTTCACTGTATTTAACATGCCGTCTAATTGTGTTCTAACTTGCATGGTTCCTGGTGGCAAGTCTGCTTCATCTGTGTATCTTCTTGTACATATAACATTTATTTTTTCTTTTGTATGCTTTTAGGACTATTATTTATAAATATTTTATTGTTGTTCTTCTGGAGTTTATTCAAATTGACTATATAGTGTATTTTGTTGTGGTATTCTCTATACTTTTTCTGCTGGAATTTGTTGAGCATTTTGAGCCTGGAAGTTAATGGTTTTAAACAAATTTGGAAAAATTGTGGCCATTATTACTTCAAATATTTTTTTTCTCTGCTCCATTTCCTCTGCTCTTAGAAGTCCAGTTACATATATGCCCATCCAGTTCAGGATGTCTTGCATTTCCCTGAAATCTTGTTCACTCTTTTTTTTCTCTCTCTCTCATTGTTTCATTTGGATAGTTCTGTTTTTATGAGTATGTCAGGTCCACTAAACTTTTGTTCTGCAGCATTGAATCTGCTGTACATCTCATACAGTGTAATTTTTTTTCCCTAGATAATGTCCTTTCCATGTTTAGAAGTTCCATTTATGTTGCTACCTACGCTTTTCTCTGTCCATTTAGACATATGGAATATATGCATAATAAATGTTTTAACATGCTGATCTGCAGCTTTCTTTCACTTTGTCATTTTGGGTATGATTCTTTTGACACTCATTTCTCCTGATTATGTTTTAGCTTCCTGCTTCTCAGATTTGTTTTCTGAATTTTGTTATGTCTTTCAGTATTGCTATTCTTTGTTCATGGATGTGCTTAATGTTATTTGAATTCACTTACCTTTGAATCTTTTAATTGTGTTGGGGTAGTCCAGAGCAGCTAATATGCCTCCATTACAGAAGTAACACTCTCTTGAAGACTTTACACATTGCACCCGCATTAGGTCTTCCTACTCTGGGTAGTGGAAATGTAAACTTTTCGTCCTGTGTGAGCTGTGTGGATTGTTCTGTTTATTTCTTTCTGGTGTTTTGTTTCTCAAGTTTTAAGTACCTCATGTGCACATGCAGAAAAGTATTCAGTTTAGAACACAAGGGAACCACTCTGTAGATCTCTGCAACTATCTGTGAAGTTTTTCTCCAGTGTTTGCTCCTCAACTCTGAGCTAACTAAGCCTCTCCAAATTCTAAACTCTGTCTCTTCCAACTCAGCAAGACTGGTGGTCTCTGTTTGGGTTCTCTTAACAATGCTGAAGCCGAGAGACTCACTTTAGTTAGTAAACTGGGGCTATGTTAGATCTCGCTATTCTGTTTATTACTTTCTCCTAGTGATTATTATCTTGTGATGCCCATTAACTAATATCTAAATAATTTTGTTTTATGTAGTTCATAAATGTAACTTGAACTTCTTTCCTCCTTTACTCTGCATTAACATAAGCAGACCTCTTATGAAGAAAATATTGAGTATTAAAATGATATTTTATAGTTGTAAGTCCCTTTTTAAGATACCACTTTCCTTTCATTCTGTAATGTGGGGATCAGTTTCTATTTAAAAATAAAGTGTTTTTTTAATGACCTACTCACATCCCTAGATCTTATATATTTAATAAAATCATTTTTAAACAATATTTCAAGATGCTAAAACTTACATTGGCCTCTGACCAAGCTCTCAGAATCTGTGTTTCTCAGTTGTCATTAATCCCATCCTCCCTTTAATCTTCATATTTCTTTGTTATAAATTGTACATTTAGGGTCACTTGTTAAAATAAAATTTCATTGTTGCCTTATAATTGAATCTATTTACCTGTTTTTTGGGGGGTAGTAGGTTTCTTTATACATATTTTCTAACTAGTTTCAAAAGGAAGAAGAAAAGAATTTCATGATATTATAAATACAGTGGAACAGATACACAGAACTGTGTCTGTGAAGCAAATATTTTTGGGAGGACTATGTCTGTTTCTAAATGTTCAAATGTTTAAAATGTATATGTATGTGTGTATGTGTGTGTGTGTTATATTATTGTGTATTTACAAGGACTCTCTTGTATATTGAATTCCCATTGAATATATATATATATATATATTTCAAATTGTTGGGATTTCTGTTTAATTCCTCAAAAAAATGTATTTTTTATTTACTTTTTACTAGACCCAATTTTCAAAAAATAACCACCACTCTTTTTTCAAAGAATGTAGATATCAGTAGTAAAACTGGAAAATGACATATCATTTCTCCTCTCAAGTCTCCACCTTATATAGGGTATATAGCTATTAGTATTAAAAATATTCTATAGACAGCAAAGTACTTGGAAGGTTTATGAACATTAATTTCATCAGAAGAAAATCAAGCTTAGGAGAGAAAAAGTAAAATACCATTAACACAAAATCATTGAGAAAGGTACTCTACCAGGAAAATACACAGCTTCAGAATTTACTTCTAAAAAGTAGCATACATTATTCCATAAATGGAATTTTTAAATCAATTCTCTGGATTAGTGTTTGTATTACTTTGTATAATTAAAAGGTTTCCTCGTGTAGATTTTCGACTTCATTACTTGTGGCTATAATACATAATAAGCAAGTTTGGAAAGAAAATACATGGTACATAATGTTTTAGAATGATCTATTGCAGAGAGTTTTGTAGAAAACAGACACATTCAGTGGTACATGCAATCCTAATATCTTAGAATCATATGATATGCACAGCACAGCATATTTCAAATTTTAAAATAGTTTTTTCTATTCTAATTCCATTCAGCCCACTGCTGTAATCATCTGCTTTATGTCTGGGTTTTAATTTTGTTTATGTGCCCTCTAACAATGCACTTAATATCTCAAAGTGTTTTGCCGTAAGCTCCAAGAAAGACATCCTTTCATTAACACAAATGAATTACTTTTTATAAGTTTCATTCTCAATATATATCGTTAAGGCCCTCTTCAGATCAGAGCGCACGTTCGTTCTCTCTCTCTCTCTCTCTCTCTCTCTCTCTCTCTCTCTCTCTCTCACACACATACACACACACACACACACGCTTCTACTTGAGAAATGAGGCAGGCACAAGGCAGCCACATAGGTCTCTCAGAGAGAAATGCCCTATAGATATAAAATAGTAATGTAGTCATAGAGATGCTTTGGCTGTGAATAGATACAAACAATTGAATGATTGATACACAGAGCCTAAATTAATCTTAAAATAATTTTGCCAAGTGAAAGGTAATAGACTAAAATTTCCCCCACAATCTATATGATTCTACATAGGCAAAAATCCAGAAAATGTAGTTTACAGAGACAAAAAAAAAACACAATTATAGATGATCATGAACAAAGTTTTGGGAGTTATAGACATGTTTGTCTTGATTGTGATGGTAATTTTATGGGTGAAAACGTATGTTATGCCCTTGACGTGTGTACATTATAATGCATACCTTTATGCATCAGTATAGTTGTTATAACATCATCTGTTTAACCACACAAAGACAAACACATGTGAAAAAATGGAAATAGTGAAAACAGCATGGGCTTAAGAGTTAGGTGACTCTGAAACCCTACATTCATATCTAATTAGTCGTGTAAGGGTGGCTAAGACACTCATCTATCCGTACTATGGTTTCTTAACACTTTTCAAGTACATGTTTTTGTATACTGCTTTATTTGGCAGGTGAGGAAAGTAGAGCTTAGAAGAGAGGTAATGGACAAAATTATATTTATCCTTTCAAATAATATTGTGAACTATTAAATGCATATATTAACTACTGGGTATAATTATCTCACAAATTAAGTAGGAATCACCATGTATGATATGTGCAGTTTTTCAACATGCCCTAACATTTGGTAAGGTTAGTCTTTTCCATTTTAGCCATTCTAATGTGTGTAGTAGTCTCACATGATAGATTTAATTTGTATTTTTCTAATAATTAATGATTATCTTTCATGGAATTGTTTTATATCAGACTTCTTAATTCAAATAGTCTACCAATTTGTAATGGGGCTGCTTGTTTTCTGGGTACTGAATTTTGAGAGTTGCTTATGAATGCAAGTCCTTTGTTATATAAATGTTTTTTAAATAATTTCTCACATTTTACATCATCTCTTTTCATTATCATTATACTATTTGAACAGTCCTTAACAGGGTTTTGAAAACCTAAGGTTTTAATTTTGATGAAGGTCAATTTATCAAGTTGCCCTTTTATGTATGGTACTTTTCTTATTGCATCTAACAAATCTTATATCACCAAAATTCCACAGTAATTGCTCCAGTGTTTTCTTCTATTAATTTTATATATGTCTTAATGATCTATTTTGAGTTCAATTTTTGTTACATGATATGAGTTATAAATTGAAGTTCAAGTTTTTCCATGTGTTTGCTTTTTTTTTTTTTTTTTTTTTTTTTTTTTTTTTTTTTTTTTTTTTTTTTTTTTTTTTTTTTTTTTTTTTTTTTTTTTTTTTTTTTTTTTTTTTTTTTTTTTTTTTTTTTTTTTTTTTTTTTTTTTTTTTTTTTTTTTTTTTTTTTTTTTTTTTTTTTTTTTTTTTTTTTGTATGTGGATAGTTCCCTGGCTGGGAATCGAACCCAGGCCGCAGCGCTGAAGCCTTAAGCCACTACACCACCAGGGAACTCCCTTCCATGTGGATAACCAACAAAATTTGTTGAAAACTATTTTGTTTCCACTTAAATTTATTTACGTCTTTGTTAAAAAGTCAGTTGACCATATAACTGTGGGTTTATTTCTAGACTTTTTTTTTATTGATCTACTTATTTATCTTAATTTTGAAAAGATTAAAGTATAGTTGGCATGTAATATTATATTACTTTCAGATGTACAGCATAGTGGTTAGATATTTATATACCTTATGATGTTACCACCACACTAAATCCAGTCTTTGCAATAACATGCAAAGTTATTACAATATTATTGATTATATTCTCTGTGCTGTACACTATGTCTCCATGACATACTTATTTTATTACTGGCAGCTTGTATCTCTTTTTCATCCATGCCCCAACCCTTCTCTCCTCTGGCAACTATCAGTTTCTTCTCTGTTTCTGAGTTTGTGTTTTGTTTTGTTTGCTCATTTGTTTTGTTTTAAGATTTCAATTTATGTATCTTTCAATGTTAGTACCATGCTGTCTTGATTACTCTTCCTTTATAATATAACTTAAAATCAGTTAGGGTTACTCACTCAACTTTGTTCTTTTATAAATTTTTTTCATCATGTTAGCATCTTTGCATTACATATGCATAACAGATTGACTTGTTACTTTTATGAAAAAACAATGCCTGATGACCTTTTGGTTGTGCTTGCGTGAAGTCTATAGATCAATCTGGAGGAATCAATCTCTTAATATTAAATATCCTGACTAATGAGCATGATATAGCTTTCAGTTTATTTAATTCTTCTGACCAATAAGCATGGTATATCACTCAATTCATTTGTTTCCCTAAATTTACCCAGGATTATTTTTTTAAGTTTTCAGTGTATGTATCTTGCACATTTTCATCAGATGTATCTAAAGATTTAAAAGCTTTTGTAAATGAAATTCATTTTTATTCCTGATTGTTCTATTTTCTATGAAGATGCAATTAATTTTTGAACATTGAACTCATGTATCTTGCAACTAGCTAGAGGTTTAGTACCACATTTATAGTTAATATAGAGATAATATTTTCCCACTGCTAAAGCAAGACTCTTCTGATTACCCTATCTAATGCCCTGAGAATTATAACGTGTTTCAATCTGGCTGGTGAGAACAGGGTCTATTAAATCTGTGTGATCCGTATATAACAATCCTACTAATCCTCTCGGGTGGTTCTTTGTCCAACCTTGGTTGTTCCTGACACTGATGCACTGATCAGTACTGTGCTGAGTACTCCAACAGAACCTTCTGCAGATTTCTGGACTTCTCTGTCTATGCAGATTTCTTTTCTCAAGTCCTCTTTCTTGCAAGCTCTAGCTGCCTTAGTTTCTCTAAACTGTCACCTCCATCTCTTTAATGCCTCAGCATTTTTACTCTACCTTAGTTCTTTCTTTCTGCTTCATATCCTGGAAACTTTCCCAAGGCATTTTTTTTTAATGAGGGCTCTGAGGCAAAGTGTATGTCATAATCTATAACATAACAAAACAATTATTCTCCTAAATAACAACATTTACTGATTGTTTTGTAGTGATATAGATGTCACAGACATAGAGTAAAGTGTGTCAATATCCTTCGGGTCAAGAGCAGAATTGGAGGCATATATTTAGTCTCTATAATGAAGAGTCTCACTCCATTTTATTTATTTATTTATTTATTTATTTATTTATTTATTTTTGTTGTTTTTAGGGCATTTATTTTTTTTTTTCTTTAAATTCATTTTTATTGTTAGACTTATTGGGGTGACATCTGTTAGCAAGGATTACATAGGTTTCAGGCATACAATTCTACAGTGCATTGTCAACTTGTTGTATAATAAGTTCACCACCTAATGTGACTTCTCTTTCCATCACCTTATATTTAGCTTCCCCCCCTCCTCTCCCACCCCCTCCCCTTTCTCCCCTCCCT
>PVJL010004445.1:0-121254 GCA_004026885.1 Lyroderma lyra
TTTCTAGAACACACAGGAGGTGTCCCAAGGGATGGAACCTGTGGTTCACCACAGACCCCAGCATGCACAGTTGGAATATAGCAGGTGCTCAGTGTACGCGTGCAGAATGAGCGAACATACAAGCAAGGAGGTGGGCTCACACACGCACCTCGTGTGGGCATGGTATATCCCCAAAGCACGGTACCAAAGCCCAGGAAAGACAACAGGACAAATACTGTCTCTGCAATCCTCAGTTCGTAAGTGTTCGAAATAAATCAGCGGCTATTGGCCATGTTTGACATCCTCTATTAATTCCACCAGGCTACACATAATAATAATAACAACACTGGAATATTAAGACCTAAAGGTAAAAGTAGATTTTCGAAATATTACTGCCAAGAAATCAGTCTTTGAGAGCTTCGGATCTAAAAACCAGGTGGGGAGATAAAACACAAAAACAAGCAGACAAAAAGCATGGAATTGTCTCCCCAGTGGCAAAACTAACTCGTTGAGAGATCATCAAGTTGTCTTTCACCCCTTTCACCAGAGACCCCTGCTGCTACCAGCCCTTCTGTGACCTTCGAGAATCTCTCCAGGACTGGCGTGGGCAAGCAGGCGAAAGACAAGGGTCTTCAGTTGGGCGTGGATTTCCTTGAATACGAGAGAAGTCACGTTAGGGCTGAGACTCCGACATCTGAT
Source organism: Lyroderma lyra (assembly GCA_004026885.1). Lineage (NCBI taxonomy): Eukaryota > Metazoa > Chordata > Mammalia > Chiroptera > Megadermatidae > Lyroderma > Lyroderma lyra. Next base: position 679 of record PVJL010004445.1, read on the forward strand.
GCATCTCGGCACCTACCTAGAGAAGCGTGGGCTTCCCTGAGGGGTCAACAAGTACACGCAGGCATTTCTAAAGGAAATAGAATTAGTGCCAAAGGCTGTGATATAGAAAATGCCCAAGAAATGTTCCCGCAAGGGGGACCTGTTCACCAGGGGAGACTGGCTCTCGTACACCCCAACTCAACAAGCCAATACAACGGGGGGCCGAGGGGAGAGTGGTCACCGCTTCAGCTGAGGTCACTGATCCTGGGGACTAACTAGGATTGGTGCTACAGGAGACAGGCAGGAAGGGATGTACCACTCAGGTTAACGGAGACTGGAAACAGGGCTGGGGCACCCCTCAGCAGCAAAGGTTCGGGTCACTCTTCCATGGGAAGCCAGACGAAGGCGTGGTTGAACGCAAAGGGAGTGCGGAATGGATAAATGACAACTAAGGCCTCGCTGCCCCCTACCTCGGCGAGGGATGTGCATACAGAGGTCTGCTGATTCTTCCCCTCTCCCTTCCCCAACTATCCTTATCTCAATAGCTTCTGTTGATTCATTTTACAGTTTATCCGTAGTTTACAGGGTATTAAGTTGGCATTGTGTTTAAATTAGAATAGCATCACACCAACATCCTGAAGTTAGAGCTGACTGCAATAAATTGACCTTTTGAGCTTCCTCTTTCGAGGTGAGAGTAGCGCATGTCGTATAAAGGACAGTCGCATTGTTGGGCAGACAAGATGGAGGGACAGAACGGTGATGTGTGTTGATGTTGGGCAGTCAGAGGGTGAACTGAGGTGAACATCCGTCCCTACCCCGAATCTCTCAAACACCCTCTCCTCACGGGTAATACCCCACGCATAAATCCTGCCTCTCTCATGTAGAATAACTTTTCAATAAGAAATTGAAATTTTGAAATTAATGTAACACTTGCATTACGTTCTACCAATCAGATATCCATGTGCGAGTCTTTGGGAAGTGAATTTTTGAAGAAAACAGAAAAGACCCAGGCAGCTCTTTGGGGGTCCAGAGGCAGCAAAGGTGGCCTGGTCATGGAGGCAGTGGTGACAGAGGCTGTGCCCGCACCCACAGCAGAGGCTCTGCCGAATGGTCAGGTCTGAGGCGTGGGCCGGGTATTGTCCCTAGAAGCTCAGCCTAGCTTCTCCGAAGAGTCTGCAAGTTTGGGACAGCCTTCGTGAAGCCTTTCCTACTTAGATCAGCTAGAGGGGATTCTTCTGTTAGAACTAACAAGTCTGAATCGTGTAGAAAAATCTAGTAGCTCTGTTCCTTTGGACAATTTGCTTCGCCACTCTCAGCCTCAGTTGTGTCATTGAAAACTTTCAAGCACTGTGGTAAAGGTTAGAAATAATGCCAAGTGCTTTACATCTAGGAAATACTCATATTATGGCTTATTGTTTCATCAAAATATAGCCAAAATCTATTGCTTACCATCTGACCCAGGGTCATTCATCATCATCTCTCACCTGGATTGTTTCAATTACCTTCTCATTGATTTTGCTCTTTCTACCCTGCCCACCCCGCTGGAATCTATTCTCACCACAATAGCCAAAATGGCCCAGTCAAAATGTAAGTGAGCTCTTATCTGCTCAAAATGCCCTCATAGTTCCCAGTTTTCCTTCTACTAAAAATTTCCTTCAACAGTCCACAAGATCCACATGACCTGGCCCCCTAACAACTTCTCTGACCCCACAATCCCGGGCAAACTTGTCTCATTATCCCTTTAACATGGTACTCACGCTCATTCCCCAGGCCTTAGCAATACTTGCCTGTTCCTTAGTCTGGAATTCTCTTCGCCGGGATATCTGCATGGCTCATCCTTTCAGCTCCTCCGAGTCTTTGCTCAGACCTTCTCAATGCAGCCTACCTCACCACCCCATTCAAAATAGTAAACCTCTCACCCCCACCACACCTCACCCTGATCTATTTTTTCTATAGCACTTAATACATCCTAAAAAACCACATAACTTACTGTATTAGATTTATCATTGTCCGACTTCCCTACAAAGGTTGACGTTTTTGTCTCCTTTATTCATTGATGTTTTCCTCATGCCTATAACTGGATCTGACATACTCGTTATGTACCGTTTGAAATGGGACAGTACCATTGTTTTCTGTCCCATATAAAATGGGACATCTCGTCCGCTTAATTACATATAACAATAAACCCTGTAATAAAAGTAGTGTGGCCTCTCTCTCTGAAAATATCTTTCTGCTCACCATTCTTTTTCTCGTGATGACATGAGATGACAAGCTGCCCATAGGATGAGAAGGGAGATGAATGATGCAGGCATTGGAACGTCACTTTAGGCCACTATTGACCTCCCGACAATACATCAGGAGGAGGGTCACCTGGGTGATCCTCCCAGATGTGATCATCAAGCCACGATGACACAATGGTTGAATATCAGGAGCAGACGATGGTTGGGGAAATTGAATATTCTCTGACTGCCATTAACCCAGGTAACTGAAACTGCAGAAAGCAAACCCGAGGACAAGGGGCCTACTACTACCACAGCCCTCTGTCTTGGCCCGTCCACCTGCACCTTTTGTATTCAGCTTGCAATATTCTGCCCGGCAGGAAGTGAGGTGCAAAGCAGGAAGTGACTGAGCCAATAGCACGTTTCCCTGGTTCCTGCATCTATAATCACAACTACTAACATATGAAGAATAAAAAGCTATTAATTCTGAAATGCAATTTTGTTTTCTTAGTGGAACAAGAGGGGTGGTATAAAGAGGGTCCTTTCATTTATTGATATTTAAAAATGCCTTGATTGATAAAACCTTGAGTGACTCATGCCAAGTGTGCAATTCTGAAATGAAGTTTCAGGATGTGTTCTGAACAAGAACCAGGAGGTTTAGTGCTGGGTTGAATGCGGATATGAGAGCAAAAGAACAGCTTGTGGAAATTCCCAGATTTTTGACTGAGACAAAGAAAGCTTGTGAGTGTACGAGCTGGGTGAGAATCAGGCGTAAGTTTGACATGTACGTACACATGGGAAATCATGTAGATTCAGCAGTCTGGGTAGGAGGTATAAATGTAATAGTCATCAGTGTAAAGATGAAGTTTATGGATCATCCAACAAAGAACACTGAGTAGGAGAGAGACCCGTGAGGTAAGAAACAAATGAGGGTATGGTTAGCTAGCTCCATCAAATGCTTCTGAGACCGAGACATTAGATCGATGTCCAGCTTTGAAGACGTCAGCCTCTTGTGACTCTAGCAAGAATTGTTTCCAAAGTGATGGAGACGAGCCAGATTGGAATCATAGAGAGCCAGATTGGAAAATAGAGACAGTGTGTACACATAAAACTTTCAGAAATTTTTGCTCCGAAAGGAAACCAAGAACTCGAACTATAGCTGGAGGAGAATAAACAGTCCAAGAAAAGTCTCATTCTGTTTTGTTTTGTTTTGTTTGGAGTTGGATGATATTAAGAAATGTCTGTAAGACCAAGGAAGTGACCCAGTAGAAGAAAATTTAAAGATGCAGAGAGACGCAGAGAAAAAGGCTATTTGCAGGATCCAAGTCCTCAAGGAGATGGACTCCAGAGCACACAAGGTGGAGTCAACCTTGAACACGAACGGCGATAGTATCCATTGTCACTGAGAGGGACACAGACAGAATCACGTGAGCAGAGATAGATAAATAATTCTCAACACATGCATTTTTCTCTATGAGATTTATAAGATGAAGTCATCGGGGCAGATTTTGAAAAACAAAAGGACCTTAACGTAATCCCATGAGCGAGAAGGTATAAAATAGCCCCTCAATTTACCGGAGAGCCGTGGCCGAGTTGTCTGGCAGAGCGATGTACCTATTTCAGATTCGCAGTAATGCATGTTAAGGTACTGTAGTCAGCAGGGTTCTGTTACTTTTCCTATTCAGTTGCTGGCTTGTAGGTGCAGGTAATCAGTTAGGTTTATAAACCAAGTCGAAGTGTTGCCAGGTGGGTACCACAAAGGGGCCAAGTTTATGTATAAAGGAATGGCAGTAGTGCTGGACCCTGCACCTGAGTAAAAAGGGAAGTGAGACGTGTGTGGAAAAGTCGTAGGGCTAAAGGATGAGGTTTTGATAAGATTGGAGAAGTGCTTGAAAGGGAATACTGGAGTAAATGAGCAAAAAGGACAGCAGTGCTGTCAAAAACCTAGATCTGGGGGTTCCCTGGTGGTGTAGTGGCTAAGGCTTTGGCGCTCTCAACACTGCGGCCTGGGTTCGACTCCCAGCCAGGGAGCTACCCTCCCTGCCCAAAAAACTTTTTTTTAAAATCTAGATCTGGAAGCTATGACTTATGAGTGGGTGGAGATAGAGTGGTGAAAGGTATCACTGGAGGTGGAGGAAAAACATCAAGGTATGGGTTGGGTCTTTTACGGGGTTAAGGTTGCCAAGAACGACCACAGGAAGAGCAAACGGAAAAAGACAGTAAGCCAAGTGCCAAGGTCATCAGTGAAGGAGGGCAGAGTGGCCAGGACATCAGTGGATTGCCCATAGTTAGCTGGGGATGATGAGTGGAAAAGTCTGAGGACTCTAAAGAGGCTGATTTGTTTGTTCATTTAATAGAAAAAAAGATGTGAAATCAGCAGTGGAGCACCAGGACACCTAAGGCTCCACTGGGACCAGAAGAACATAGGGTGTGGAAGAAAACCAGCTTTGGGAGCGCTGCAGGAGAGACGTTCTACTTGGGGAGTGGAAGAGGAAACCAGGCTTCAGTTAAGGTGAGACTTGAAGAGAAAACACAGAGGGAGGTAAGGCTTTAGGCAAATGTGCTAATAACAAAGCATGGATAAGAGAGCACATGGTGGGGGAAGGGCAGAGAAGGGTTGAAGATGGAGTTCAAGGAGGAAGTGGTTTTCAGCCCAGCTGCACAACAGAATCACCTGGGGGACTTTAAAAATACTGAGGCAGGGGGCCAGGACATCTGACACACGATCTCCAGGGTTGGGCTGGGGTGCTGTGATCCTGACACAGAGTTGAGGACCCCTGAGTAAGTGATAAGTGAAGCGGAATAGACGTGAGTGGCTGTTTTCTGACGGTGAGTGGGTGAAAGGAGTCACAAGGCGTGATGGAGTCGATCCTGCAAGCATTGCTGGTGGGACAGTGTAGTCAAGTATACTGTTAAAGAGCACGTAAATTGGTACAGACTTCTAGAGGGCAGGGATTTTACTGCTAGTTTATCCTATTTCCTGGGTTATTAGCAGAGATGTGCAGCAAGATGTAGGTACAATGTTATCCATTGCTATATTATTAACACATCAAAAGTGGAAATGCCAAATACTCAACATTATGAAACCAGATAAATTACAACAAAATGCAGCCATTAAAAAACTTAAATTAGGATTCGATGTCATAAAAAAGGTGCTTATTATTATATAAAAACATTAAATAAAATACGCAGATTTAAAAAATTATGTATAACATGGTACCAAACTCAAATATTAACTTACTTTTACACACTAACACAGATAACAGACTGGAAGTAAACTTAAAAAAAAAAAAAAAAGGTATCAGTGTTTACCTTTGACAAGTTCGAAGTATTAAGTGACTTTTTATACCTTGAAAATTTCTTGCACACATTTTATATTGCAGGAAAGACTTTTTGTTCATTTTGGGGGTTTTTTGTTTTTTTTTGGTTTTGGCAGGGTGCTTTTTTTTTTAAGGGATTTATAATACAGTCTCAATTCCACTGTTTACAAGTGGAATTTAGTCTGTGTGACCCAATCTGTTTCTAGCAATAGGAATGTGACATGGACTTCGAAGTATTAAGAAAAATTATCCAAAACTTAGAAATCAAGCAAAAGACAGTGCAGCATGTCCTTTCAAAGTCATACTGGGGTACTAACATGCCTGCCAAGGATATTTCTTAATTCGGGGCAGTAGATTACTCAAAGTGTACTCCAAGGACCCCTGGGAGTTCCCAAGACACTTTGGGGACCTTGTAAGTTCTTTCCTTTCCAACTATTACACATAACTGTGTGAGGCCAGATTTTCTTCAGATACTTCAACAAAAACATATTGCAACATATGAATGTAAAAGCAGCTGATAGGAGAACCCAGATGTCCTGATAAGTCAATTAAGTGTTCTATTTGCAAAAGTATAAAACCATGCCTATTCTCAAAATATTTAAATCTAAAGTTATTTCTCATTAAATGCTAATATACGAGGACTGTCCAGAAAGCATCTAGCCATGTAACCTTCCCGTTATATTGACAATTGCTGGACTTTTTCTGGACAGCCCTTGTATTTGGTACTTATTTTTAAACTAATATTTAAAAACTTAAATTTCTAATAAGGTAAATATTGATAGACCATTTGGGGTCCTCAGTTTTTAAGTGTAAAGGGGTCCTGAGACCAAAAGTCTGAGACTCGCTCATCTAGGTATATTCGACTTTGCTACTTACTATAAAGGGCTCAGCTCACTTTGCACACTCATTTCAAAACACCCTGCCTGGTGGATTACATAACTCGTTTCCCCCAATTCTGCTTTGAACCAGTTTTGCCATCTTACTGGTCTCATTTTAAAGAATGAATAAATTTGAGGAGTAGTCATCATACATTTGTGTATGTCTGATTTTTTTGAAGACTGTACTTTGACAGGAGGTATAATCTCTGCTAATGTATAAAGACATACAATTTAGCCCTGAGATTCTTTTCTCTGCATTCAAAGGTAGATGGAAAAACAAGAAATGCTATGAAGTTTCTTATTTTTAAACATTTCCCTAATGAAATGAAGAAAGATACCAATGATCAGCTGTGCCTAACTAGTCTGTTCCTCAAAGAAAGTACTTTAGAGGAGAAAACCAGCCCAAAGCCTGTGAAGCAGAGTGGCAGTTTGGAAAGAATGTTTAAGGTTAAGAATGGCGCTGTAATGTGGGAGACAACATACACTTTAATATAGAAGGGTAAACTTTTAACCTATTCTCAGCATCCGCCCTTCCCAACACAGGCTCCACCTCCCGCTTAGGTAAAGAATGCAACACAAATATTTCAGCTCTCTGCCGAAAGCTTCCCTAGTCAGAGAAGTATAAAAACAGCAGGAGAAATTCATAGTCCTATTACCCACTAGGAATGTGCATATGAAACAATCATTCCAGGTGGTTCCGATTAAAAACAATAAAACTCTTACTTTGAAAAACTATCCCAGATTACTACAATTACTGCTTAACTATTTGTTCTCTTCCATTTTGCTAAGAACCATTCATCCTCGTATCCTTAACATCTAACCGCCAAGGAGGGCGCCGCGCTGACAGCCCCGTCTGTCTTCACCTTTGTCTCCCACACCCCCATCTCCGCCTTACAACCACGCTGCAGGCACTGAAACCCACACAGGACCACCGCCGAGGTCCTCCTTATCCACCTCTTTCCCTCTTCCTTCCTCTGACTGGATAGGACTATTTCTTCTTTACAGCTGTGTGTAGGGCTGGCAGTATATGGCTATATGGGCTCGAAAGCCAGACTGGGTTTCAGTCCAAGAGGGCATTCCCTTTGGTAAACGTACACAACCTCTCTGAGCCTCAAATGACTCCTGTAGCAAAACTAAGGTAGAAAGACCCACTTTAAGGATATTGCACCAGCATCGGCAGTGTTTTGGTCTAGATGCCTTCATTCATGGGTGTTTCCCTCCTGTAAAACTTTAATTCCTCCCAGAATTAACTGCTCTCTGTTACATAAATGCTTAGCCAAGTTCACAAAGCCTGGAAGTGGTGGTGCTCGAATCAAAGCTCAGTTTTAACTCCAAGGTCCAGGTCCTCTTCCCAGAAGTGAAATTTTAAGTATTTTCCCAGTTCCAGGTTACACAAGTTTTTAGGTACTCTTCACGTTGTTTGACAAAGAAGTTTAAACCAAGCCGTTTAGAAAAGTAGGGTTAATCTTATACATGGAAAAATACAGTAGTTGTGGACAAGCTTCAGAAAGTAGACAGACTACTGGCCAAATCGAATCAGTAGGTGGAGCCTTAAGACTAGCAAAATTAAAACCAAAATTCCTACTCCAGTACCTGCTTCCCAAGCACCTTCACGTTTTATAATCTGCTTCTCCCACCAATCGCATGTTAAGGGGGAACTTGTCAGAAAAAGTAAGAAAACTGTTAGCAGTGATCCAAGTCTCCTGCTCTCGCCTCAAAACCTCATCTGCCCTCAGAAGAATCAAAGCAACCACAGGAACATTAAGGAATTACCTAATGGCCAAGGAAAATGTCCATGAGAAAATATCATGAACAGGGCAATACCATTTTGTGTAAAATAAAAATCAAAAGTATGTTTTATGCATATATAGACATGTCAATAAGCACAGGAAAGATTTCGGTAGCACACACACCGAATAGTTACCTCTGAGGTGTACAATAAAAAGGACAGGACAACTGTCACTCCTTGCTTCAGAGAATGTTTTTAATGTAACATTACGAGTGATTCTCACCTTCTTCCAGTATTAACGAAGCATGGTTTTCTCTTTTAGTGTTTCTGAGAATGCAGCCGAGACAGAGCTTTCATCTTGAGTTGGGGACATTACTCATCTGTCTGAAACTTCACCTGATTCAGACCCCTGGAGGTGTGTGGTAGAGACCTGGGTGTGCAAGTCTGAGGTTCCTGAGACACCTTTTTGGATAAAGTGGTTTCCTATCTCACAGGGCTGTTGTATGACAAGTGCTACTACATGTGGAAATGCTTTACTGAGCTATATACAAAGGCTGTGATCCCTAAGCCATTTTATAAACACTTTGGGGTACTTTTGACCTGAACTACTACTACTTTTGGCTCTGAAGAGCCCCAAAAGTCACAAACTTACAAGAACATATTAGGCATTTGTATTACACTCAAGTATGTGCAGGGTAGATCAATTCCTCAGCCTAAACTCCAGCAAACTACAAATCTGAAGGCAAGGAGAAATTCCCAGGAGCTGTTCTACGTAACAATTCTCTGTCCTGTATGGAAAAGTCCCAATTTAGCTTTGTTTGCCCAGAAGCCACTGGAAGATTCTTTTTGAAAATTAAGCTCTCTCTGTGACAGAGGCACCAGACCGAGTCATGTAATTAGTAAAAAACCCTGGCCAGAGGCACAGTGCCAGCTTTCCAGGCTGATCTTCATCACCCCACAACCATGAAATAAAACGGAAAGACACTTAAGTGCACAGATCGAATTCTGGTCAAAATATGTGAATTCAGACCACGAGTGAAACTGCTGAAACCTAAAAGTATGTGCAACAGACCCAAGCAACCCTTGCAGGCAGTTAAGCAGAGCAGCCAGTCTAAAAAGCCCAATTCCCTAGTTAGAAGACTAAGCAACGGCTTAAAAAGACTTTCTGAAAGGCCATTTTGCATATTTATACATTGCACCAACAGTAACATCTCAGCGTTTTCTGAGATTTTGTGCTGTTTATTTAATAGGTCCTTAATCAAGTTAAGACCAAAACTTTAAAATCCCATAATAATGAAATGATAACTAATCCAACAGCATTCATACCTACCGCAAAGGTGAAGTCCCCAGCCTGCCCAATTCTGGAAGTAAAATAACTAAAGTTAGCCCAGCTCAGAGTTCTGTGAAAATAAACTTCCAAAGTGAAATACTGCCATTAGTTCTACAAAGAGATTAAGTTCTATGAAACAACGAGGACTAGCTATCCTCATGAGAAATAGTCAAGGCATGCTCAATAGCAAGGTCACAAATGACTGTCCTTTTCCACGAAAAGTAAATTATGAAGATCAATGGTTTGTCATTAAGTATTTCTTTTTAAAAGCCTACCTTGTAATATAGATCACTAAAATATTGTACCACAAAAAAATATACTAACACCAAAGTTATTTCAGTCAAGTTTTGAGTTTGGCTTTAATCCCTTTTATTGCTTCTTGCTTAACAATGTTCAGAATCTTCCAGCTGAAACCTAAGTACTTTCTTAGAATCTTTTCTAGAAGTATTATCTTCTTCGGAGAAAACACTCTTTCCAATAAGAACTACTAAGAAATCCAATGGTCTAGATTTCACAATGCTTCTGTTTTAAAAAAAAAAAAAAAAAAGGATAAGCTGTGTCTTTCATTTCAGAAGAATTGCTATTATACAACCAACTTTTATTTTTTCATTCATAAAAACAGTCCACAGCATTCATAAACAGGGTGGCAGAAGAAATAAAAAGACACACTTTTCAGGTGGATTTTTTATGTTTAAGAACAGATGAGTTGGTAGCAATTTAATACAGATGGAAACAAATACAATCCATATAAAAATAGGAGTTGAAAGGGGGAGAAGAAGAGATATATCAACCAAAGTAAATTTAGAGTTTTCAGGCATGCAACTCAACATGTGAATTTTCTTCACTTAAAAACCAAACTAGGTGCTTTAATAGGTGTTCATAAAGGCTACGAAAGTATTGCAAAAATGTCAGCCTTACATATACCACACACACAAAAAAGAAATTAATAAATCCCCCACTACACCTAGGCTAATCACAAGTTTTCCCTAACAAACACAGAAAAATAACTTTGTACAAGCTTAGCTTTGAAGTACAATACCTCAGAGCCCTCACGTGGGTGTGTCCTGCTCATGCTGTTTCAGTATAAACAAATATGATCTATGTAATGGAATACATACTTGAAGAATTCCTTAAAAAAGAATCACAAGTGTCATTTTATATATACAACAAATTTTTAATTATGTACTGAAAATAAATTACAGGAAATAAAAACTTTAAAATCCAACAGAGGACAAAGTCACAATAAACATTCCCATTGAATTCCCTGGGGGGTGAGATTGCAGTGCTCAAGATAAATATCACAAATATATCAAAAACTTCAAATTGTCTATGCATTCACACACTGACATGAGCCACAGACATTCCTTCACAGGGACTGTACTTAACCTACCACAGAACCAGATTTTGCCATAAACTACAAAACTTTTAATACAAAATTGTTATTTATATATTTATAATTCATATACATGCCCTATCTGTGATTTTAGAAAATAAAAACTACACACTGTACAGACACTCTTAAACTCATAGCTGTAGGCAACAATTTTGGATGGAATTTCTCCCCCAATAAAATTAATGGCATATTTTATGTACATGAAGGCTAAACTGCATAAGGACAGTTCATTTTCCCAGATAGCATCTCCTTTTAGGGCAGGTTTATAAATTTAAAAAGGCAAGACAAATGTACACCTCAGGGTCACTTTCTTAGCTACAAGAGTTGTCATGTAATTTCTGTGAAGTTTCTGATACATGCATTTATGTAATACTGGTACTGAAGGCAGTAAAGCAATATGTACTTTTAATGTAGTGGCTCAATAAAGGCTTCATTGTCATTCCAATCTGATTCTTGATACAGTGATTCATAACTCTCTAAAAATTAAAATTTCAATGGGACACTGTGTTAGAGACTCTAAATAGACTTCTTAAAATAGTTCCCTGAAATATCCTTTTACATAAGACAAATTTCACTAACATCAGATTAAGTAAAAAGGAAAAGAGAAGAATTAAAACGTGGCACAAATGTGCATGATAAACTAATGCTCCTCAGCCAATCTCCACACCTTAGGAGTCATGAACAGAAAGCTTATAAAACCAACAAACAATTTTCACACTCTGTGGCAGCCATCTGTGAAGCCAGTTATACTAAACTACTTCTACAGTTGATTGTAAACTTTGGTTTATTTTTATTTGAGTTCTCATTGTACAGCAAGCATGAAAAAAAGGGAGAGTGGAGTCCATGAGGAGATGAACTGTCAGTCTGTCTTTAATCGGGCTTGATGAGACACCTGGTCAGTCAGGCCTGCTTTGATAGAGTTTGTTACAGACTGCCTTATGTTTTCCTCCATCAAATTATCACCCAGGGGCTTCAATACCTGTGGTATGAGAGATGTGCAAAACAAATAAAAACATGAGGTAAAAAAAGAGTTACATATAAAAATAGATATAAAATTTCAATTCAAAGCAATGAAGAAAATAACCAGGAATGTGGGAAAAGACGATTCTTCCCCCCCAAAATTATGATGCTACAAATAATGCAGTTAGACATTTTATAATGCAACAAAAATCACTTTCCTCTTATTCAAACCATTTACAATTCCTATGAGATGGATGTGCAATTCCATACCCTATATGCAGCATCAAATCTGGTATGTATACAGCATTTATGCAGACCGGCCCAGACGGTCCTGCTTATTGTCCTACATGTATAAGTGTGAACACTTCAGATAGAGAAAAAAGTTTAAAATACTGTCTAATTTTTCTTCTTGTTATTGTTGGATGACAGTCTCTGTCGCTGTGCTGATGAAAGAGCACGATGAACCATTCGACGTCTAGTAACTTCAAACAGTTTGGAAAACACCTAAAACATGGAGTGATTTGTTAGGAGAATGACTCAGAGTGCCCTGAAGTTAAAGAGTTTTAGACTAAGAATTTGAGACTTTGTAGGTTTCTCACCTTCCTGGGACTCCTCTGAAGCAAAAGAAAAGAGAAATGCAAAAATATTTAGACAAGGTTTGCTGACACAGCACAGACCTTCTCTGACTAGTGATCACCTATCACAACTATACTGAAAATAATTACACATACTCAGATTCTTCCATTTAATTGGTTTGTAATAATGGCACCTCTAAAACCCTAGAATCAATGCTGTACAGGAGATGACTAGTTTTCAAAAGAAGACATCGTACAACTATTGAAATTCATGTTGCAAAAAATTAGTAATGATCCAAAATTTTAAAGTGGATAATACTTTTTTAAAAAGTTGTGAAAGTTTTTAATCCATCTTCTATTAGAAGATATCAAAGGAATATGAAGAATGAGATTTTGAGATAAAAATTTAAATTTAACAATTATCCAAACACAAGCTTCCAAATCAGATCTGAATAAATAAGAGCATTTCTCTAAAGAATATATACAAAATCCAAATTAATATAGTATAGGTCACTTTGTAAAATAACAATGACATTATTGTAAGAAAAGTCAATATCCAATGAACTTTCCCATCAGTAACAACTGTAGCTTTGATTCTGGTCCTTGACATGATGCTCAAGTATCTCACGATGATCATTTTAATGACAACTTCCTTAAGTGAAATTTTCTGAACACTGGTGATTCCAACACACAGTTGGCCAATACAACATGGCTTTCCTTAGTAGACAGATACTTGTCAGGCCCGACTGATTTCTGGTTTGTGATAAAAGATTATGATGTGAATTCTGGTTGAAGTATAAGATTATGATTAAGAGAAGTTGGTTCTCTGTTTGCAGCACTTTGCTGGTTCATTAGTATTTCCATAGTGCAGAGGTCAAACAAAGTTTCTTTGATGTAAGAAATACTTATAGGATAACTCCTTGTAGTACATCAGTAAATCACTACCTTCATGGAAGACAATGAAGACCTGAATTACCACCTAATACTTATCTGGAATATAAGCATGCATTGGTTCTTGCCAATATTACTAAGAAACTTCTTTTGCCTTCCTAAAGCACTGTACTTCCAATTTTTTTCCTTACCTTCATAACTCTTTCACCAATATTTTGTTTTCTCAAAGAAACATGATCCTTAGAGATTTGCCCTGCCCATTGTCTGTTACAGTCAGACCAATGATTAAGAAACTATCGAAAAGGATATTACAGATTTAAGCCAATCAAAAGCACTCTGCAATGACAACTTTAAAGAAAAACTCTCCTATTCATATTTATATTGAGATTATACATCCAAACAAAACAGAAAACATCCTTTTGACATTCCTCATATAAAGGAAAAGTAGGTGTGAAAATACTGTGTTTGGGGAAGGGGGAGTCACAGGGATGAAATAAATCACTGAAAAACCAATAGATAGATACCAACCTGTTCCCATAGTGTTTCAGCAATCTGATCAATCACTGTTCCAAGTTCTCTGAACTCCCCAGAGTATTTAACATATGCCCAAGTACAAAGAGATGTCAGTGCTAACCCCATGATAAGGTTACACAAGACAGCTATAGAGTTTAGGCCAACGAAGCCAGTCAGTCCTGAGATTATATACATAGCAAACATGACTGCAAACAGTGTGGCAGGGGTACGAGCAGCATAGAAGATATTTTTGCCATCATTGTGCTTTATAAAATTTGCATAGGTTTCTTCGATTTCAGCCTCAAGCTGGTCCTGATAACGACGGCAGAATTCATCTCCACCCATTTTTTTTACTGAACGAAACTGTTTAATCGCCACTTCCTTGAGATCCAGGTGTTTTCGCTCCAGATCTGAAGGTGCAATGTAAGGCTTGTCCCCACCACAAACCTGTACAGACATGATTACAACAGGACAGATTACATGCTAGAAATAATTCACACTTGAGTAAGTTCCCTTCTCATAGATTTTAGTCTAAAAAAGTCAAACCACCTACATGGTTGTTTTAAACTGGTTCATAAAACCTCACACATAATCATAACCTATTTATTTCTTCTATGTTGAATTGACTCAGGCAAAATAAATTTCCAAATATGACTAATACAAATAAAGACCAAAAAAATTACACTGCAAGGTGTACCTGAGTTCACCTGACCCACCAATACACAGTAAGAGTACAAAAAAGACTGCTGTCAAGAGAGCAGTACAAGATAACAACCCAGCAAGCTTAGCGTAGAAACTCCTAATGGCCTTACCCTAGCATTATTTACATCAGAAGCTATGAATGACAGCTCTCTGAATCATATGTCAGAAAATAATTCAGTATGGTTTATGTGATAGCTTGCCACCCATATCCTAACTCTAACCATGTGAATTATTTTCTTGGTTTATTTCCAGCAGAGATGATAAAGGGGAATTCAGGAATGAGGTAGCATAACAATACATAAAGATCACAAATCAGTTCAATTATTTTAAATATAAAATTATTCTATCTCACTAAAGTGGCAAATGTAAATTTTAGTTACAAACCTGTTCCATACTTTTGCAATAAATCTCTCTTGCTCCTGCTACTGCAGCAAGATTATTAGCTTCAGCTGTTGCCTAAAAAAAAAAAAAAAAGTGCCAATTTTATGCAAAAAAATACCCAAGGACTCTATAAATTCTGATTAGCACAAGTTACATACAGTGAACAAGTCTGAAAATGAACCAGAGAAAATATTATCAAATTCCACTTCTTCCTCATATCCTTTATATTAGAAGGGAACACCAGTAATAAAAGATATAATAATTGCTTGTAATAGGACTGCCTGCTTAATTTTGTTTTGCTTATGTTTGTTAAAATGGGTTTGTAAAAAATGCCATACATGTTTAAGAAACTAGAGAGAACTAAATAGATACCACCCTAAAACATCTCCAGTTGTAAAGAATCAAGAATTATCCATATGGTTCTCTCTCATAATCAGTATTACACAAGAGACATTTTTAAAACCACAAAACAGCTTATTGAGTGAATTTTATGAGAAAATACAGCTTAATCCACTATAAAACTAAGAAATTGCCCAATGTAGCAAATCTTTAAAAAATATGAACTAGGCTAAAATAACACTGTTCCAAACGAATGAAATTTTTTAAAAAAGAAAAATCTATATTTATTAGAAGCAGCTCTAAATCATTACTATCAAGAGAAAATAAGCCTTATTTCAAACAACATTCACTGTCAAAGACTCAGAACACAAGAAGCTTGGTTCAGAGAGGCCCATACTAAGCTATCTTCTGCAACAGAAATTATCCTACACATTTCAACCAAAAAGAAGGTACTGATGATTCTTATTTCTGGTGACCTATATGTGTACAAGGTCTGCAATCCATAGTTACAAAAAAATCATATAAAAACTTCAGGACCCATGACATGTATTGCCTTAAAACTTAAAACATATTTGTATGCAAAGAAGCACCACCCCATTTCCAGCATTTATCTCTAAAGCAAAGATTTTTCTCCTATGTAAATAAATATATATATAATGCACACACTACCTGAAGCATAGACTTTGGATGTGGAAGTTCCTCTCCTTGATAAATTTTAATGTAAGCCTAAAAATACAGAAGACTCATTATATTTATATAATGCATTATATGCAGTTTGGCTCTACATCCCCCCAAAAAACAATCATTAAATATAAATATGATTCACACTATTACAAGGAAAGTCCAGGCTTTAAAAACCATCCATTCTCATACCAACAAAATTAACCCTATGCTCAATGTTACTAAATGCGTATGTTGCTAAATAATTATCCTAGAGGAACAACTCCAAATATAATTCCAACCTGCATAAGAGTTGTAATCTCATATTTGAAAGTTATATATAAAATGCCATCCACCTTAAGAAAAAAATCCATAATTCTCTCCTGTTACCAAGGCTTCAACTAAATATTAGAAAACATTTTAACTCAGTATTTTACCTTGACTAGCTTAAATTAAACTTCGGTTCAAAAAAAATTTACATAATTGTGGTTTAAGAGTAAAAAGGCAAGATGGGAGTTTTTAGCAAGTCCATATAGGAACCTTTTATCTGAACTTTCTACTGACTCTAAATTAATTAATAACTAAACAAAGATAGTATGAAAATGATCAATTGCCCACAAAATGACAAAAAACACACTCTTAAATGTATTTTCCCTTCTACCTATCTATAACTACTATCAATAAATACAACTTTCTACAGGAGTCTTGCTCTGGCAATCAAACTACAAAAACTAGAGAAAAGCAGAGAAGAGGAAAATCTATGGATAATTTATTGGAGCTCAGAAACCAGTTTTGATACTTTCAGCTCTTCTTATCAAGTCCTCAGAACTCTGAGAGAAGGCTTTTGTAAGATGCAGAATTATGCACCCAACACCTATTATCATTCACAAATGATACAGTTGTATTACAATAACATGGTGAATGGTTCTTCTTTTGTCCATATCAGAGCTGGAGAATAATTAGGATAATTTTGTAAACAAAATCAGTCCAGAAGATAAAAGTAGTCTGCTAATCTTAAATATCCTTAAATATTAATACACTCAATTCAAGGCAAGGAAATAGATAACAAATTTTACTCTTTTGCTTTAAAACAAAGATAAGAAATTTCTTGTATATCTCGATGTTTTAAGTCAGCTGTATTTCTAAACTTAGACAAAGTCCTTTAAAAGCTTTCCTACCTTAAAGTATTCTACAAGATCTCTACACGTGACTTTAGATCCACTTATCTCTTTTTCTACCAAATTTTCAGGGGCAAGCAGCAATGGAACCAGATTTTGAAGCTCTCGTTGAAAGTCTTCACCAATATCTGATGGACATGAAATTAGTCAGCATATTAGTTAAAGAAAGAAAAAAGTAAGTAAGTCCCCATTGGTAAGAGTTCATAAAATTCTGTTGTGTGAAATAATAGTTCACAGCATCTATTACTAAAGTAGACGCATTTTAAAAACTCATTCACACATGTCATTATCTCCTAGAAATACATACAATCCCCCCTACTGTACCATCGCATTTCACCTCACCCAAGAATTCCTTCCACTCAAATAAATAAAACAAACTATGGGACTACCCAAACAAACCCCATATTAAGTATTAACTAAATCACCCTTTTCAGAAGGCAAATAATTCATAAAATTGTATTCAATTTTAATGCTAGATTTTGTTTCTCCAGCCACAATGTAAGTTCCATCAGTCCTCAAGTCTTTTACCACCACACTCTAAATGATCCAAAAACATACACAAAAATTGTATTATCACCCCTGAAATAGAGAGGCTTGAATCAGATTACATCAATAACATAGATTAATAGAGCATTTTAACTGAAAGTAATCAGATGAAATACTGAAATGTTCTCAGCCTTCAGAATTTTTAAGACACTGGTGCTGAGTACCAGACCACATTATAAAATGTTGATCAATATGCCAGCTGTTTGCAAAAAACTAATGAAAAACTAGAAAGATTACACAGAGCTCTACTATCACATCATTAACAATGCATCAAAATGTCCTCCATATAAAAAAGAAAATTTAAGGAACCATTTATTAAAAAAACACTTTCAACCCCTAAAAAATAAGTTCTGATTTTAGCAAGAATGGGAATTCCCACCTTTCAATCTCCCATCAAAACTAGGATTAGTTGCAACTTTAAGACCAGGATGTGGTAAAAGGAAGCAACCAAGATTTGAGAAACAATTGTGAATGTGCTTCCTTACATTCTGTAGCTCTTCATGTTGATTTTGTTTTACCTGAGGGCAGAAGGAGATAGAGTGAAGGTGCAAACAGGAGAAAAAACTTTTTAAAGAAAACATATACACATACTCACATGCATGCACACTTAAAATGCTACTCCAGATAGGTGCTTTTGACAATATCAAATTTTACTATAGACCCATTTCTGACCATTTTAGCAATGCCCCACCTTTGTCTTAACCCAGAAAAGATGTTCATTCCTATGTTATTTGCTGATTATATGAAAAAATAATAATTAATAATTAATCACAATATCTAACACCAGAATAACAAGTTGTAGTTGTGGTTTACAACCAGATAATAAATTAAGAATTTGCCTTTAAAGTGTTTATTAATGACAAAGAGAAAAACAAAGTATTAATTTGCCTACAAATTAAAAGGTCGGCCCCTGAGCAAAATAACAGCGAAGGTGAAATACTCCAGTACATTTCAAAGAACCTTAGAAATCTTTTAGGATTTTAGCACTCACTCCAAATGATTATTTGTTATCAGTGTTTTGGAAAGACAGATTGCTAAATTTGGGGAGAAAATCCTAAATTTAGGTTTTTAATAACTACTTATCCCAATATACTCTCCCAAAGACTTTCTCAAAAACCATTCTAAACACACACACACACACACACACACACACACACACACACACAAATAACATATACCATTCATAATCAACAAAACCTAGAAACTACATAAATCTCCATCAAAAGCAGAAAGGAAAAACTGTTGTCTATTCATACAATAGAATACTAAATAGCAATGAGAATAAATGAACAACACTACATGCAACAATATAGATTAATCTCAGAAACATAATATTGGGCAAAAGAAGCTAAACATATATACATACTGTAATTCCTTTCATAAAAAGTATAAAAAACAAGGAAAGCCTGTTAGAGGTCAGGATAATAGCAGAAGGTTTGGGGGGGGGGTTGTGTCACTGGATGGAGGTGGGTGCTTCTGGGTAATGGGTAGATGGCTATATTCAATTAGTAAAAATTCATCCAGCTGCACACTTAAGGATTTGAGCACTTTTCTCTATCACTTCAATAAGACATTAAAAACTCTTCTTGTCTTTGAAGTACATAATTCTGAGTTCAGTTAGTATGCCCGATGTGCTTTGTGTTAATTTCTTCTGAACAAACCAGAGAAAACTTTTGATGACTGTAATTATCTCTGACAGCCGTGTCTAGAAATGCCTTTCAAATAATCCAAGAATGAGCAATTGGTTTTACTCACATTTTAGGAATAATAAAATTACATTGTACCCCAAGTCTTTGAATGTGGTTGAGAAAGTAAAGGCATCACCGAATATGCAAACAAAAATTGTATTAACCAAAAGAGAAAGCCCTCCTACTTATGCATAAAGAGACCTATGCATCTTTTGTGTATGTGAGTGAGTAGGCAGTATCAGACCTGAGGATTCCCCAGGTACCTCCATGAGAGGGTGCCTTTAGGAATGAGTGAGGTTATTTTCCAAGAATGCCTTGGTGTGGCATATTTTATGGGACTGGAGTCTAGATGTTTAAATTCTAGTCCCAGTTATCAGTAATTAGTTAAGTGACCAAAACCAAGTCACTTTTCTGGGTTCCAGCTTCATTATATGTATGTAATATAAAAGAAGGCTGACCTAGATGATGTTTAGATCCCTTTTCTGGCTCTATATGCTGTCATTCTATGAGATAGTACTCCTTGGACAGAGGGTCTCATATCATCCATGTTTAATGAATGCCCACTGTATTCAGCTGGGCCAGAAAGAGACACGCGTGCAATCTAAGTAGGTCAAAAGGTTAGTCTCCTTCAAACTTTTATCCTTTGAATATTGATTTACTGAAGAGGGCAGTTGGGTCTGGAGAGAAATATTTGTTCCTTAATTTCTATTTGAGGGCTTTGTCTTCTTTGGCAAGAGTGCTACCAATTCACTTTTCATCAATCATGCATGATGTCATTTGGGCTAACTTAAGATACTCAATTTATTCTAATGACACTTTAGAGATTGGTAGTCTAAGCAGCAGTCCAGGCAGCCCACGCCTTCACCTCGCTTGGTGCTTAAGCTCTCCACTCTCAGAAATGGGGGCTTACCTGCAATCTCTTTTCAAGGAACTGTTTTCCACCTTCCAAACCATATGAATGTTCATAAGGGTAACTCCAATCTCGAATCAAAAACATTAATGTCTATACACAGAAAAAAAAATCATTTCTTACAAAACTTTACAGAAATATCACTACTTTAACAACTGAAGCTTCCCTTACTCCCCTAAACAATCCTTAGCAAAAGATACAGTAACAAAATGGTTAATACTGCTCATAGTTATATCAAGGGCCTACCTAGACCAACAACACTTCAGCCCCTATACCAAGCAACTGCCTCCATTTGTGAACCTCACACTATGTATAAAAAAAGTAACAACAAGCAATAATACAGGATTTTTTTAATGAACAAAAAGCATATTAGGAAATACAGAACATAATTTTTAAGTCAGAGTTGTATAACTAAAAAGACCACCTAAACCAAATTCTAGACCAAATAATTCTTTTCACAGAAGATTCTGTTCATATATCCTTAGAGGTTCTCAACCTCAACAATATTGACATTTTCAGCCAGATAATTCGCAGTTGTGCAAGTGTCCCATGCACTCTTGGATGCTACAGCATTTCTGGCATCTATGCACTGGATGCCAGTAGCATTAACCTCCCCCCCGCCCCCCAACAAACTGTGACAAACAAAAATGTCTCCAGACACTAGCAAATGTCTCCTTAGTGGCAAAATTACCCCAGTTCAGAAAACTGAAATAGGACAGAGTATATTCATCCTTACACACAAAATGAAGCCATAACCTGCCAAATATTTCATAAAAGTGATCACTGGAGACAGACAAGACTGAGGCAGAATCAATGTAAACTAAGATACCAAGAATCCCCAGCAATGCTATCACACAGGAAGGACTTCACACACTGACTAGCAAATAGGGTGGAGTCGTTCTCACCTACCGTAACACAACTGACCAAACAGTACTAATGTCAGCTGACAAATGAGCTTTGTTTTACTTTAGTCTGTCATGAAAGATCTCCACAGAAGCAAACAAAGCTTCTAAAATAACTACCTACAAATATAAGTTATGGCTTATATTCTATACCTAGCACTTACAAGTAATAAAAAACATGAGGATGGGGGATTGATAGAGAGGAAGAGTTATTATAAATTCTGGAACCTTCTATATGAAACCAAAATAAAGAATAATAGGACCAACCTCCACTTGTAATATACCACTAAAAATAAAACTATAATATTTTGTAGTAGTTTATAACATTAAAAGAAATTTAAGTGACTGCCTTAAGTTTCGGAATTAAATAACGTCTACAAGAAACATTACCTCTTACCTAAGTAAAAGTATTAAGAATCAGTACATATTCATTTGGTCTATTTCTTATCCTTTAGCCTACTACTGATAAGTTGGTCATGATATTACCATAAATTAGTATCAACTAAATTAGTATTCAACTAATTTAGCTGACTGTTGCTAAAAATGAGTTTGTTGTACTATCCTTATGTCTTTAGTTATAAGATAAGGTGAGGCTTCGTAACTTTTCAGATGTAATATTTAAAAAATGATAAAATATTTATTTACCTGAAATGGTTTCTGGTAGATTTCTTCCATTGCAAGTCTGCCGTACTCTGTAAATAACTATTAAATTAAGTTATTTAAAATAATGCCCCCAGTGAGATTGAAAAACATCTGTAAAGCTGTTCCATATCAGACCGCTAGATGTCAGAGCATTCAAAATCATTTGAAAGGCAAGCGTTTACTTTTGTAACAGACTGGGTATATATTGAAATTTAATCAATTTAAGCTGAATTAATAAAAAGTTAAGAAGTCATACATCAGTTTAAAATAATATACAATATTTTGCCATGTATAATGCACCCCCATGTATAATATGCACCCACATTTTTGGCCCAAACTCTCAGAGGAAAAAATCTTTCGTTTTAATTTTTTAATTCAAAATTTTACTTGTTTATATTTAGGTACTTGTTTTTTGTATTATAAAGGAATTTTAGCATTTTTTTTAACCTAACTCATGTATGAAATATAAAACTGAAAGCAACAAAGAAACAAAAACTCATGGACACAGTCAACAGTTTAGTAGTTACCTGAGGGGAGTGGGGAAGCGGGGGAAAGGGGAAGGAACCAAATACACGGTGGTGGAAGGAGCACTGACTCTGGGTGGTGAGCACTCAGTGCAACATATAGTGTATTGTAGAACTGTACACCTGGAACCTATGTAATTTTTACCAACCAATGTCACCCCAATAAATTTAACAATAAAAAAATACCAATTATCATATTCCAGGGTATTATTTTGCATACGAATAGCATTACTGATTTCTAGAGTTACACTTTTAATTCATAGGCATAAATAAAAGAATTAAAAACATTTATATAGATACAGAATTAGTACCCATGTACAATGAGCTTCCTTATTTTTCCCTCACAAATTTGGGCAAAAAAAAAAAATGCATTACACACAGCAAAATACATTCATATTACAGTAGTATTCCATCTTATTATAGGCCTCTAGGAGTAAAGTCACAATAAAGAGGGAATTAAATTTTCAATACTTTGGCATATATTCTTTAAGACATACATACCTGCAAGTGTTGAAGATCATCTTCTTGAATATTCTGAGACAAATTATATACCTGTTAAAACAGAATGTCATTTTTATAGTGTTTTATTTTAATGACTCAGCTGTGTATAACTTACTTGTAAAAACGAAGGCTATTTTATACCTCAGCACAAATGAATCACTTAGTCACTATCTTAAACAACAGCACATAAAAAGAATTTTTTTTTTTCTAACAGGACAAAACATTAAGAGGAAAGCAGTGGCAGCAAAGTGTACAAATCATGAATAGATGCATATGTGGCCTATAAAGTGGCAGACATTAAGAAAGAAAGTGCATTATGTGGTTTCTTTTTCTCCTTCTTAAAGTTACATTAATGTTATGAACTGGTTATTTAAAACAAAAAGTGAAGTTTCCACAATTATTTTTCTAAGTCAATGAATGTGGGGGCAGTTTTACAAAGATAAATTCCTGATATAAACTCAGTATATAGTTTACAGTTTATTCAGTAGGTGTCTCAACTACCATCAATTCTAATCTGGTTCTCTTAAATAAACTCATCAGTCTAAATAATTAACATGAAAATTTTACCAGCCTGGGATAACTGAAAAAAGTAACAGCAGGAGGCACTCTTGCTCTTTCTATACTTTTTTTTCATGAAGCTTTCTAAGTCACATAGACCAGAGCTGATATTGTAAGTCTAAGGAAAATTGGAGTAAAGATTCACTAGGTCCAGTTCTTCTAACTCAGGTCTTTAAAAGGCTACCTAGGCTGCCAAAGGAAAAAAGTTGGTGTCCAGAGATATCACCTCTGATAAGAAATAACTTATGTCTAAGGAAATAAGATTATCTGAAAGATAAAACAATTTTTCTAATAACAAATAAGTGTTAATCTAACTGAATTACTCATAGGTCAAGAATATAAACAGCCAACAGAGGTCAGCAAAATTAAAATGATATTCTCAGTTGACTAATTCCAAAAAGAGTACTTATAATAAAAAGTAATTAATGACTGAGGTGATTAAACTCCAGATTTAAACTTAAAAGCTAAAAAGCATGATCAACCTATTTTTTTTACCCATATTGGCCTTCAATTTTAAAAGAGAGGTCCAGATCCTTTCAATGTCAGGGCCAGGTTGAAAACAGCAATGAGAAAAGAGGATTTGTTTATTTAGATCATTAGTACTTAGCATACTGTGTTGTACTAAGAGATGCTCCATAATTATTTGTTGAAAGAATAAATAACAAGAGGATCCATTTGTCATTGATCTATCAGCCAGACAGCTTATGTAAGGAACGTGAGAAATGTAGTCTCAAAGATTTAGAAGAAAGCAATCATAAAAAGTAACTAATTTTTTTTTCTTATTTATCAAGCACTTTCTTCTGCATTATTTCATTTAGCGCTCATTTCTGACTGCATACAACCACCACATGTGAGAAAGGCAAGATAGGTAAAATCCTCATTTTACAGGTAAGAAGGTGGCCTAAGTGGTAGTCCAAAACCAGGACTCCTACTATCAAAAAGTTGAAAAAGCAAGAGAACACCAAGGAGTAAGTTTTAGGACACACAGGTCCCACATTATAATTTAAGGCAAGCTACAGAGCCAGCTAATCTGTAGGGCTATCATGTGATAAGAGAAACACAAAGATGTGGCTGGCTTCTGTTTGCCTTAAGAGTGACAGTTCTGCCACCTTGAGGATCAGAGAAAAAGAGGTAGAACAAAATGAGAATGAGAACAAAAAAAAACTTGGAGGGTCCCCAACAGTATCATTTAGTTGATAGTGACAGATATCCCAGCCCTACAATAAACAGAAACTAGGCTAAAAAGTACTCTTCTTCTATTTCATTAATATCCAAAACTTCTTTCCACTCTGACAGCTAGATGCTTCAAATTGAGAAAGGATGGAAATAAGAATTCTACAGAGACTTGTCGTATCTTCCAGATATTACTGGACAGCATTATAAAACTTCCAAGACTCTATGACAGTATCACTTATAATCTACCACCGAGAGAAAACATTTATGTCAAGAGGTACACATACTTTCTTTCATATTTTCAAATATATTTCTGAATACATGATTACCAGCTGATCCTAAGCACCCTATTTCAATAATTCATTTTTCATCCAGAAGTATTAACCACAGATGATCTCAGAAAAAAGAAAATTTACAAAATGAAATGTGGTTTAATTCAATCCAATTAGTCTAAATTATACAGAAGAGATGGCCTATCCTGAAGACTAGAACTTAACTGCACACCAAAGAGAAATAGATAAGGTAGAAGATAACTGGAAAACAGAAGGAATTTTACCCTTTTCTAAATGAAACAGGTGCTATATATGCCATTAGTTTATTATAAAAAAATCACTTAGGTTTCCTAAGTATGAATTCTAATTCTTAATTTTAAGTCTTAATTCATATTTACCTTAACTCTAACTCCATTAATTCAAATAATCAAGTATTAGTTGTCATACAAGTAGAAAACTAATTATTTGGGTTTTTGTTGTTGGTTTGGTTGGTTTGTTTAGTCAAAAATAAAGATAAATTCTATCCCTTACTGTATCTAGCAACCATATGATGGAATTCAATTAAGGATAATATGCAATAATACCTTTTCATTTTGAAAGTAGCATTAGATACTACGATGAAAAACCAAAGGGAATGGGTATTGGTTTATTGCTTCCTTTATAAGCACTTAAAAGTATAAAATTTCAGTGTGAACCAGAACAGCAAGCATAAAATGTAAATGACCAGTAAGAAATATAAATAGCTCTAATTTTAATCCTTTTTACTCTTCAATCAAAAGGCAGTGTGAGGAAGAACTACGTTATTAGTTTATCTGAACTGATCATACCACAGCCGTCTCGTATCTCACCTGCACAGAGCTAGTCATAGTGCTCAGAGCAAACACTGTCGCACAGTCTTTGATAGTTGACTGGCTATCAAAGGCACCCTGGGTATCCATTAGCAGCACAGCCACCTAGGAATTTGGAAGTTTAAAATACTGAGTAAAATATTCACCAACAATGACTAAAAAAAATTAAATATAAAATGATAAATGTCAAAATTAGTAATTAAGTCTCAAAAAGTACTCTAAGTTCAATATCTCACACATTTTGACCTAGTAATCCATATATGTTAAAGTTATTAGAAATTAATGGTTCCATGTTGTTTTGACCTTTAATACCAGAAAATAGCTCAAGAACGAATGTGGGAGAAAAACATAGTAAAAAAGTACAACCACAATGTCACCCCACTAAGTCTAACAATAAAAAAAATTGTTAAAAAAAAAAGTACAGATTCTTACTTTTGTTCCATTAGGTCTGTCGATTACAAATACTTCATTCCAGACTTGTATGCCTGTTGTTTCTCTTTCACAACCACCTCGCCATGTAAAGCCAGTCAACGGTTCGTTGTTTCCACCAATCCAACTTTGAGAATCCTGTTAAAGTCAAGCATAAAAGTAAAATAAAACATAAAAGTAAAATAAAACACAAATAATTAAGAACTAAAAAAGGACTGTAAGAAATCACCCACTGTTTATTTTACAGATGAAGAAAGTAAGTCCAGCAAGATAAAAATACACTGTGACATTACAAAAGTATAAAACCAATTCCAAATTCCATCTGAGGTTGGTTTGTCTTAGATATGGTCTCCAAACCTGAACTTTGTTGAATCTGTTAACATTTTCACTCCCTATGCTTTGAGATAAAAAAAAGTGGGGTCATATCCACTTTTCCCCATTTTGGAAAGATTCCCCATAAAGTTTTAAAATAATAAAAAATAGATACCATCTATTTTGATATCTCTTATACAGATAAGCAAAACTAAGTTCCAAAAAGAATGGCTGTCAAAACAGTACTGCTCTCTTAGAATAGTTTATACTAAAATGTTTTCACACTGCCTTAATTTTCTCTTTAAAAAATATCGACTTTAAAAATAACCACAAGATTTCTTTGGAACCTGGTTCAAACAATTCAACTGTAAAAAGTCTTTTTCAAAACCAAAAGGGAAATCTGAACCCAGAATGGACATCAGATGCTGTTAAATCAGAATAAAGTTGATCGTTTGGTGTGATGTATTGCGGCTGTGTTAAAAATAATAATTTGAGTCCTTATCTGTTAAATACGCAAGTCTTTATGGTGAAAGGATATGCCTGGAATTTGCTTAAAAATACTCCAGTGAGAAAAAACAAGAATAAAAGAGCAGGGAAGAAAACAGATGAAACAAGATACTGACAGGTACACTGGGGTTCATTATACTATTCTATTTGGAGTATGCTGAAAATTTTCCATAATAAAATATTTTAACTAAAACCATAAGGCTTAATTATTACAATTAAATATTATAAAATAATATAAAGGTTAGCATGCCATAAGGTAATTTATCTAGAAAATTAAATGTGGGACATAATAAGTGAGTAACTGACAAATATCAAGATCCCTATACTTTAGTATATACCTAAAGCCCACATACTCTTTACTCAAAGTATTCCAGAGGAAAAATTCTTTTGTTTCAGAAATACTTCTAATAAGCTTGGATATATAGTTCAAAACAGGTAACAAAGCTGAAGATATTAGGATAGGCTCAGTGAAGAATGAAGTAATTTATTAAAAGCATATATAAGATAAGGGGGCGGGGGAGGGTTGTACAGACCATCACCTAACATGAAGAGCAGCTTTAAACTTCAAACCATCAATAATTATTATTCCACAAAACTCGCATACCCAGAAGATCACCAATCCTATCAACTGCAAAATTCTATTGGACGCCCTTCCTCACTTTTCAGTATCTTCAGTTTAAAGCCCTCATCGCTCTGCTGGTCAGAAGGATGACACCTGGCACAGCTCCATTCACACTATATACAATGGACTTGTGCTTCAGAAGCACCCTTCACGGGGATTAGAAAATTAATGGTATCCCCAAATAAGCCCAAAGGTAGCCTTGCCCCCTGAACTATATTTTAGATGCTCCAAATAGATCCCTCCAACCCTTCCTTCCCAGTCATTTAATTTTCTCAACAAGAAATGGCATTGTGCTACTGTAACGCTAAAAAGTCATCTGTGGCTCCCTATTACCTATAGAACCATCTGGAGATCTGTTGCACATAAGCGACCTTTAATTTACTTTTCCTATCTCTGCTCCTGATATTCCCCATAAGTCTCCCTAACACCCCCGCTCCCGACCCATACACACCTTCCTACTTCTACCATACCAAAAAGGTCACACTACTCCTTAATGCCTACATTGTTTAGCATATCCATATCTATACCTTCGTTCCACCTGTTCTCTGCTTGGACTGAGCCTACAGTCAAGAAATTCAAACTTTTCTGAACTTACAAAGCATATTACTGATATTCCACGTAGTTATTTATATAGCTCTGTACCGCAGTTCTTGTGTGAGTCTGGGAAGCATGGGCTGTAATCTCCATCTCTGTTTACCAAATTGCTCCTACCAAAGTGCCTTGCTCTCTCATATGGCATTTCATTCCCCCAAAATGTCAAAGTTGTATTTAATGAACTGATTATTTTTTTAAAAGTCCAACCTATACAAATAATATTTAGAAAGCTACTCTGTTAGAGAAGTCTGTTTATTCTACATTTTATTTATCTTGTTTCTCTATCTCCCCATGAAGATGGCTGCATAGAGAAGGAAGTTTTATCTGTTTTGTTTTGTTTTTTTCTCAGAACATAGATTAGTACCTGGCTTGTAGTAGGCACTCAAAATATTTGTTCATTAAATGAATATCTTTAAAATGTTCATTATTAAGCTTCAATGTGTTCCCCTTTGAGCATGGGTAAGATATGCAAAAATTGATTCCTTTTATTATTCCTAGAAATAATACACAGACAAGACAATAAAAATAAATTTTTAAAAGGATAGATGACTGAAATCATAGGCTGGCATGTTTATTAACCTTACTCTCTCCAAAATAAACTTTTTAAAAAACTTGTATATCATTTTTAAAAAATCTATTCATTATATATCATCTCTTCTTAGTTTAGTCTGTAATGGAAATGCTTAAAAAACACTAAATTGATTAGTCAATAAAAAGATGAAAAGGTAAATCAGAGAACTTAGCTAATCAAAACTCATAAGTTTTGATATTTCAAAATTTGAAGAAGGCTGCTATTTCTCTAACATAATGAATCCTGATAACTTTAATAAAATACATTCACATTCACTCAACAAATATTTATTGAAGCCCTACAATATGCCAGCCACTGTTCTAGGTTCTAAGGACACAGCAGTGAACAAAAACAAACATTCCTGCCCTCAAAGAGCATTCTACGTATTAGAAAATGTTTTCCATTATGGAAAACAGTACAGTGGTTCCTCAAAAAATTAAAGACAAAAATACCTTATGTTCCAGGGGAAAAAAAAAAAAAAAGACTTTCTAATGAATTCTAGAAGCAGCCTCAACTGTGACAAATACTATCATAAGTTACTAAAAGCAAAACTAGAACCTGAAAAACAGTAATCTGGTACTATTTTCCAATGTGAGAACGGACCAAAAAAAAGTCCTTAAAACTTGAAATTTCAAAAATAACCTTATTCTTCCAGTAAAATAAAAAGGGAAAGAGAATATTCTTATAGAACAAATATCAGTTGCAAAAGGCAACCTGATAACACCTGAGATTTAAATGTAGTCAAATACTATAGTGAATAAACATAAGCTTATTGATGTAATATAACTAACAAAAATAAATAACACCTACTTACTTTAAACAATAAAAAATACATTCTTATTTCACAGAAGAAAAGATAACATACCCTAGAAACAAAGTGAAACAAGAGCTAGGTAAACTTTCAACAGAGCTGGTAGTCCAGCCAGGTCTATGTGTATCAAAGCACGCAGAGTACACTGCTTCCAGGCCTACTGACTCCAACAATGAGCAGGCTGAAAGAATAAAGGCCCATCTAGAAGCCATTGTAACTCATCACAGCTAGGAGGAAAAAAAACCAAAAAGTATGAAATTAAAGATCCAAGCAGCACTACAATAAAGGAGGAAATCCTTCATAGTTGTAAGGAATTCCCCAGAAAAATATCACCAATGAAACTCAATGGGTATAAAATGAGTACCTAATTTGGGAGGTTATCTTTATATAATTTAGTATTTTCATCTGAATATGTATATACTCTGCAAGTCTTAAATTAAGAAACATTAGAATCTTAAAAACTGTATAAAACTGCCTAACATCTTACAAGCCCTCAAGTTCAACTCCTCCCTTTTGGGAAGAAAAAAAATGCATGACACTATGAGTCACAGCTCAGACAAAGGACAACTCTATCAACTCAGGTACATACTAAAAAAGAATAATCTTTTAAAATATTCTGGTTAAAAGGTGCCCTTGACTTGAAGACATTACTAAGTGAAATAAGCCAGACACATAATAAACAGTGTATGATTCCACTGACACGAGGTACCTAGAGTAGCCAAACTCAGAAACCGAAATTGGTAGTTACCAGGGGCTGAGCCAAGGGACAAATGGGGAGTTTAATGGGTACAGAGTTTCAGTTTGGAAAGATAGAAAAGTTATGGAAACAGATTGGTAGTGATGGCTTCACAGTATTATGAATGTACTTCATGCCACCAAACCATACACTTAAAATTGGATATAATGGTAAATTTTGTTATGAATTTTTTAACCACAGTTTTTTTTTTTCCAAAAAGCGTAGCTGAGGGCTACCAGACCAGAAAGGGGAAACACCTCTAGTGATTAAGGTCTGACATGGAGATTGGACTTTATAGTCTCCCACTGGGCTTTCAGTTTCAGCTATCCAAGTCATCATTCCTTTCTCACAAGAAAAAAGCTGAAAAATCTGAAAATGAGTAACACTTCTCTTTCTTACTTCAGAAACTGAGGTTATAGCACAGTCAACCCAAAATCTGGAAACATGGGTGAATACAAAGAACAAACTGAGGTCCATTTACCAGTACCAAAAGCTGCTGGTAGGAACACTTAAATGGTAAACTGGACAAATTGCTGAAGCTGAGACTAGACTAGCTTGATAGTTAACTCCTGGAGGCTTGGTCTTGGAAGGCCCTTACTTTTCTGGGTTTTACTTCTAGATTCTCCCTAAAGTTCTCAAGGTAAAGATAGGAGAAAACATCTCTCAGATTTCTGGCAGG
Organism: Lyroderma lyra; assembly: GCA_004026885.1. NCBI lineage: Eukaryota > Metazoa > Chordata > Mammalia > Chiroptera > Megadermatidae > Lyroderma > Lyroderma lyra. The sequence continues at coordinate 31,551 of PVJL010004445.1, forward strand.
GAATGAGAAACAGTAACCAATTTTAAATACATTTGTGGAAAGTAAGCATTCTGAATTACATACACCCAGAGCAGTCCCTACAACAAAGGCCTTTTCTTCAAGGCAAACTACCCTACCAGAACTTTATCTGACCCCAGGAAAGGGCAATTCACCAACTCCAGCCCCTGCTAGTTCCTGTCTCATGTAAAAGAAGAAAAAAAGTTAAGAAACATTTCTGAAGGCCACTGCCCAGGGACTCAGAACCACTTAAAAAACTGAGATTTAACCATAAAATGATATAATGCTTCCCCTCCCCTACACCTTAAAGTCACAGCAACAGAGACCCAATATGTCAAAAGTGGGTTATAACTGAAAAAGCTGCAAGACACAGATGCTATTTAAGAAATTCTTAAGGAAACCCAAAGATAATGGGGAAGGAAAGGAAACTGAAGTCTCTGGGACCTACAGCTACAGAAAACATTAAACACAGCTCATCTCTAGCTAGATTAACATAAAACCACGCACTAAAAGCCTAATTCTTCAGTTCCTATTAACTGATAGCTTGTGTCTGGCTTTCAACAATTAAAAAAGAAACGACAAGCCATGCCAAGAAGCAGGAAAGAACAGGCTGATGAGACAAAGCAAGCATCAGAAGCAGACTCAGATGAGATGTAAATTTTGGAATTTAAGAAATTTTAAAATAACTAGGATTAATATGTTAAGGGCTCTACTAAAAAAAAGTAGATAATGTGCAAAAACAGGTAATGCAAGGGGAGAGATGGAAACTCTTAAGAAAGAATCAAAAGAAAATGCTAAATATAAAAAACACTGTAACAGAAATAAAAAATGTCTTTGATGTACTTATCCAGTCTGGACACACCCAAGAAAGAAACAATGAACTTGAGGATCTCTTAATGAAAACTTCCCAAAATGAAATTCATGGAGAAAAAAGGCTAAGTACAACAGAATAGACCATCCAAGAACTGGGACAATTACAAAAGGCATATTGGTGTAATGAAAATACCAGAAGGAGAAAAGAAAAAAAGAGTGAAAGAAACATCAGCAGTAATTAATAATGGATGAAAATTTTCTCAAATTAATGACAGATACCAAACAACAGATTTAAGATCAGAAAATGCCAAACAGGATAAATACCACAAAACCTATGCCAGGCATATCAGTATAGTCGCAAAATAACAAAGACAAAAAGGAAATCCTGAAAGAAGCTAGAGACAAAAAACACTTTATGTATAGAGGAACAAGAATAAGAATTACTTTGGACTTCTCATTAGAAACCACACAAACAGGAAGAGAATGGAGTGAAATATCTGAAGTGCTTAAAGAAAAAAGCCACCAAACCTAAAATTGTATATCCAGTGAAGTTATCCTACAAAAGTGAGAGAGAAAAAAAGACTTCCTCAGACAAAAACTGAGTGAGGTTATTGCTAGTACACCTGCCTTCCAAGAAATACCTTCTTAAAAAATCAATATAGGTCAGAAACTCAGACATATATAAAGAGTGTCAGAGAAGGACTAGATAGAAGGTAAAATAAAACCTTTTATTCTTCTTAGTCTTAATTGATCCAATAGATCTGACCTGCATTGAAAGTACTAAGAGCAACAATGTATTGGGTGACCATGGTACATAGAAAGGGGGAATGAATGACAGCAATGTTATAAGGGACAGGAAAACTGCACTGGGAATACTCTGCAATAAGGTACCTGCACTGGTATTTTAGAACAGTATTATTCCAAAGTAAACTCAGATTATTTGCAAATGTATATTGCAAACCCAGGCAACCACTAAAAAAAAATTTCAAACAAGTATAATAGATATACTAAGAGACAACAGAAAATGGCATCATACAAAATGGTCAAGTAAAGCAACAGAAGGCAGAAAAAGAGTAAGATTTTTAAAAGAACAAGTGCAACAAAGCTGTAAATGTGGAAGATATTAGTCCAACTATATCAATAACCACTTTAGATGTGCATGATCTAAATACACCAATTAAAAGACAAACTGTCACGGTGAATAAAAAAAAGAGACCCAACTATCTGTAGTTCACAAAAAAAAAGTTTAAAGACCGACACATGGCTCAAAAAAGAAGTATCAACAGACATTTTTTAATTCTGAACTAAAAGAAAACAAAAATACAATTTATGAAAATGTGTGAAATACAGCAAAAACAGTGCTTAGAGGAGAATTTATAGCATTTAGTACACACAGTAGAGAAAAAGAAAAATCTAAACCAATCATCTAAATTTCCACCTTAGGAAACTATTATAGAAATGAAGAGCAATATGACTTAAAGCAGGCAGAATAAAATTAGAGTGAAACCAATAAAACTCAAAAGAACAAAACAGGGTATCAATAGAAAAAAAAAAAAAAACAAAACAAAACCTGGTCCTTTGGAAAGAGAAAACTGATTTGAGAGAAAAGAAAAATTAAGACTATTAGAAATTGAGTCAAAACTGCTAATTCCGGGGGTTCCCTGGTGGTGTAGTGGCTAGGCTTCAGCACTCTCAATGCTGCAGCCTGGGTTTGATTCCCAGCCAGGGAACCTCCCCCAACCAACCCCCACCCAAAAAAAACTACTAATTTCATGGACACCAAAAAGATAATAAAGAAATATTCAGAACAACTCTATACCCACAATTTTGAAAACTTAGCTGGAATAGACCAATTCCTTGAAAGACACAAAGCACCAAATTCACACACACAAAAGTAGATCAACTGAATAGGCCTGTATCAACTAAAAAAACTTAATAAAAAATTAATAACTTTATTGGGCCAAGCCCAGGCAGTTTCACTGGTGAATTCTACGAAACATTTAAGGAAGAAATAACACTATTTCTCTCTAAGCTCTTCCACGAAGTAGAAGCAGAGGAAACACTGCCTAACTCATTCTATGGTATTATCCTAATACCAAAATCAGCTAAAGACATTACAAGTAAGAAAAACTATAGACCAATATAGTTCATGAACACAGGTGCAAAAATACTCAGCAAAATATTAGCAAATTGAAATCAACAATGTATAAAAAAATTATACACCACAACTAAGTGGGACTTATTCCAGGAATGCAAGGCTGACAATATTTAAAAAATTAATGCAATCCATCACATCAATAAAGAAAAAGCACATAATCATATCGAAAGATACCAAAAAAAAGCATTTGACAAAATCCAACATCCATTCATGATTTAAAAACAAAACAAACAAAAAAACACCTCCCAGCAGACTACAAATACAGAGAAACTTCCTAAACTTGGTTTCTAAAAATCTACCAAAAAAATCCTACAGCTAACATCATCCATGGTGAGAACCCAGATGCTTTCTCCCTAAAAATTAGGAAAAAGGACGTCTGCTCTTATCGCCTGTACTCAACATTGTTGTGGAGATTCTAGCCAGGACAATTAGCCAAGAAAGACAGAGAAAAGGTACTGAGATTGGAAAAGAAGTAAAACTATCTCTATTTGCAGACAACATAATCTTTTATATAGAAAACTTTAACTAAAAACTATCAGAACTAATAAATGAGTTGAACAAGGTTGTAGGACACGAGATCAATATACAAAAATCAACTGTATTTCTGTAAACTTTCAATGAACAATGTGAAAATGAAATTTTAAAAACTTTATAATAGCATCAAAAAAATGAATTTAACAAACATACTCTGTAAACTACAAAACATGAGAGAGAAATTAAAGATCTAAATAAATGGAAAAACATTCCATGTTCCTTGACTGGAACACTTAATATTAAGATAGCATCACTCAAATTGAATTTTCAGATACAACCCAATCACCAACAGAATCCCAGTTAACCTCACATAGAAACTGACAAGCTAAATCTAAAATTCACATGAAATTGCAAGAATCTAGAATAAACAATCTTCAAAAGGAAGAACAAAATAAAAGGACTCTCATCTCTTATTTAAAAATGTAATACAAAGCAACAGTAATCAAGAAAGTTTAATACTGGCTTATGAATAGACATATAGATCACTGAAACAATTGAGAGTGCAGAAATAAATGCATACATCTATGATCAACTAATTTTCAACAAGGACACCAAGACCATTTATGGGGAAAGAATAGTCTTCCCGACAAATGCTGTTGGGACATCTGGATGGGCACATACAAAAGCATGAATGAAGCTGGACCCTTACTTCATACCATTATTGTTTATATATTAAAGTATTATTATGTGCAATTAGTGAATATATCATAAATTACATTAATATAATTATAACATTATTCATAAGCTGAATGTGGAAACAAGTCAAATGTCCATTAACTAATGAATAAATAAAATCTGATGCATCTATAAAAGATATTATCTCAAAAAGGAATGAAGTGCCAATAATGCATAAATAACCCTTTAAAGTATTATATATATTAAGTGCAAGAAGCCAGTCACAGAAGACTATGTATTATATCACCTCCTATCGTATTCAGCTAGCATGCCAACTTGGCAAGCATATAGGTTAATGAAATAAATCCTAAACTATCTTACTGTTATTTCTCTTCCTTTCATTTCCTAGGAAAAGTATGACCCACCACTAAATGAGTAAAGGTATTTTATCTCAAAATTCAGATGCAATTTTCATACAATTTTTCATACAACTTTCAATTAAGAAAATAAGACTACTTATATCAGAAATTCTATACAGAAACCTTATGAATATAAATTAAGGAAGATATTTCAACATAGAAGTCACTAACTAGGTGTGTATCCTCATTCAGGCCCTCGTAACCTTTCTGTGGCTTCAGTGTCTCCCCCAGGAGAGGGGGAACTCTTACTAACTCAGAGACTGCAAATACATGACACATGTGGGCTACACTCCCCCTCGGAACAGCCACTACTAATTGATCAGAGATGGAATCAGAAATGGCACCTGAGGTGGAACTTATCTGTCTCTGCTAGACAAGTGATCTAAGCTTTCTTCCCCTTCTAACATTCTACTGTCTGTGACCTATTTGGAATCAAATACATTTGCAGTGAACAGCTCAGACAGCTAGAGACAATCTATACAAATTAACTTAAGGAGTTAGAACTTCAAAATGCAGGAATTCTTTATCATCTTTAAATGTACAATATACTTTTAAAAGAATATGCCAGTATTTTTACATTTCTCTATTTCAGATGTAAAATTCTAGGGGGAAAAAAAAATCAAGTCTAAATGGAAAACCTTTAAAATACTATATCTTTCTTAATTTCCAATAGTGTTCTTTACTATGAACTGCATTCAGGCATAATTACACATAACTGAAAAGATCCCTATGAAAAGTATTCTCTGAAAAGCTTCCTAGAAAACCTATTGGGAATGTTTACCTTACTACTTAACTCAAGGCAGATAAATATCCAGTTACAGGCTTACATGGAACTGATGAAGGTGAGCATCCTGACAGATGTTTAGACAATTACATAATTCTGTCAAAGTATTATTTCTAGCTTCTTCGTGTGACTTCTCAATGTCAAATGCTCCCGGAAAGCCCTTCCAACTAAGTGCTCTGTTCCAAATTTCGAGTTCCTTCTTGGTCCCTATCAGATTCCCATTCCTTCAGCCCAGCTTTCAACTGTTAGAAAAACATTCAGATTCAAGTGCAAGTTTTGTTTTGTTTTTTCTTCTTTTACTTTTTATTTTCATGCAAAATGTCAAAGTCAGAGAGGAAAAGGGAAATAACAATTGTTCCCTACCATCAAAAACTGGGATAGCAAAGTAGGGAGAGTCACTGGCCCACTGGGTGCAGGAGAAATGGTAATCAAGATAAGGCCCAATCCTGACAGAGGTTAAACTAGCCAGAAAAAATAAGCAACTAAAGTAGTATCAAAAAATAAAGTAGTTTCAATGCAACATATGGCCTGTGCCAATGAGAGTTGGAAGGAGGACATAACATAATCGTAGACATCAGGGAAGGCTTCCTATGTAAAGATAAGCCAAGGGTCAGCAACATTTGAGAAATAACATGATACACTTGAGAAGTTACAAAACTACAGTATACCTAACAAACAAAAATAAGAAATGAGCCTAAGAGAACATGGAAGGCCATGGAAGCCACTATAAGGAACTGGATTTTATCTCAAAAAGTTAGTAGTCACTGAAGGTGACTTAAGTGAGGAACAAGTTATAATTTTACAATAGTCTCTAACAGCCTACTTCATCTGTTGTAAAGAGGGTGTGAAAAAATAACAGAAAAGGCGAAATGAACTGTATGTATTTCAGAGACTGCAGAATATACTCAAACATCTTGGGTAAGAGCTACAATGGCTGGATCACAGATGCTCAACCACATGCAGCAATAGGTACGATATGCAAAAAGGAATTATGGAGGTGAAGAGTCAAGAGTTCAAACAAACTTACATTACTGTCTTAACTTACATGTATCAAGAACTATGGTTTTTTTAAATTAAAGATATAGCTCTTACTGGGTTTTTTTGCCTATTTTTTTAAACATGATTGGTTGGGCAGTTGGCAGTTTGTTGTTTTTAACTGGGTTCAATTTAAAAGACACTATTCACCTTGTTATACATATATCTAAGCATGAAGTCCAGGAGAAATGATTTCCCTTTACGAAAAGCTCCTGCCACAGATACTACTACTATGTTAAGGTCACGAATGTGCTCCTGTAGCAATATCTGCTCCAAAGCTTCTTCATCAAGCTCAAAGTTATGGTCATCTTCATGAGCAAGAACAATCTGTACTGGACATGGTTTCTTCATAACCTCATCAGAGTTTACTAGGTCATCATCATCATAATTCTCACCTAGAATTTAAAAAAGAGAAACATGTTACTTAAATTCCTGCATTATAAACTTTTCCTATAGGATCACAACTATAGCTAAATTTCAAATAACTTCCCATACCACCTCACCAACCCTGTTATACTCATTTGAAAATAGTTACAAGTGATGTTCAAGTACACATTAGATTTCTCATTCCCTCAATATAAGACCAATAATACTGGTAATACTTCCCACTATATACAGAGGGTGCCAAAAAAGGTATACACATTTTAAGAAAGGAAAATACTGTATTAGAATTGTGATACTCAATATATATCGATAACAAAAGATGAATACAAGTCACATTCGACTTCTGCAATTACAAGAGGAGCTCAAAGTAGTTGCCATCAGTGTTCAGGCACTTCCGATTACCGTGAACTACTGTTTGAGCAACGCTGACCAAAGTGTCCACTTGTATCACTGTGCATGCCATTTCAATTTCTTCCCGAAGTACCACCAGTTTAGCCAGTTTTCTACAGAATACCACATCCTTTAAGGTCCGCCATAGGCAGAAGTCAAGGGGTGTTAAGTCAGGAGAAAGTGGGGGAAACTCGGAGAACATGGGGAAAACATTCTCGAATGTCAAATATCACTTCAAAATGGTCCTACACTCTTCCAACAATAACAGTGCTTCTGCCATTTTCTTTGACTGTCCTGCCTGTCACACGGTGATGCCAGCTAGCATTTATTTGATTGACACCACCTTTTAAGCAAACATCATACTACACATTGCTACTGTAATTCAATTAACTTCGAAAAGTAATACATCGATAACATCTCTCTAAATGTGTATACAATTTTTGGCACCTCAGTATACAGATAAGCAGCAATACTGAATATGACCTCTATCTCAATTATGTGTTCAACAGCTAAATGTGAATAGTAGCTGTTCCTGAGCACTGCATTATTCTATAAACAACTTTTACTACTGTATGCACACAGAAACTAGTTTGGGGGTGGGGGAGGAGATCTGATTTCACCTAATAATTCATAGTCCAATTTTCTTGTAGGCATCACCTGGAAATGACTCCAAGTTACAAAGACTAAAATATACATATGAAATGTAAACATTATTTTTCATTCTGAAATTTTAAGGGCTAAGTTAATGTCTTAAGAAGTCTCCAAAAATGACACATGATAAAGCTAATAAGTCCCTAATTTAATAAGAGTAACCCAATAGTATAGCTTCCCATTTTAAAGCAAAGCACAGGATTAATGTTTAAGTGGAAGAAAGACACATGAAGAATGGTCAGTGAAGTGAAGAGTTACAAGTTAGAGTTTCATCCGCCTCTGGGGTTCTTCTTCAGAAACACCACAGCCACCACTTCAAAATTACATAGCTCCCAAAACGGCTACATGAACTCTTCCTCTGTTCACCCAGCACATCAGAAAACATTTGCAGAAAAACTTTACTGAATACTGATAAAGAAATAACTATAGAACATGTAACAGCAGAGACAAATTTCTAAAGTTGAAGTTTCTATTCTTAAAAACAAACAAACAAACAAACTCCTAATAGCTAACTAGTTTCAGAGGCTAGGCAGCATATCTGGCTTTCTTCCTTTTCTGATCCCATGTAGCAACAAGTTACTCCTGGAGAACTTACCTCCTCCCACATCAACATTTTTAAGGGATTCTCTCCTTGAAGCCTATCTATTAAGTGCCAGTGCATACAGTATCTACTGTGTTCAATGCAATGACAAACCCTTCTCTCCCAGGAGACATCCAGTCTAGGAAGGAGTGGCACATTATTAGTCAACAGTGTGATGATACTTTATCCACATAACCACTATTCTCAGCAAAGATTATATACCTACATTAATGAAGTTTTATCTCTTTACAGAAAAAAAAAAATCTAGCTTACCTGATCTACAAAGCCTTTATTTATCTCCACATCACAAGGCACCTCTAACTGTACAAAGCAAAATCAACACTACTTCACAATGTGCTGCAGTGACAAATACAATATAAAGTACAAGTAATTTCAAAAGAGAATTTTTAAAAGTAAAAGCAATAAATATTTAATTAAAAAGGATATTATCACTGCCTCTTTCAATGGTATACAGATATGAGATGACAATTAAGATCACCAACTCATCCTAGAAAAAGTGCTACATACCTCATTGATAAGTATCACTATGGTCACCTTTAAAGTACTCCCGCTGGGAAGCTATGCACTGATGCCAGTGTCTAGTCCACTTTTCAAAGCAATTTTGGAACTCTTTTTCTGGAATGGCCATCAGTGCTGTTGTCATATGACCCTTGATGTTCTGAATGTCATCAAAATGTCTTCCTTTCACTATTTCCTCTATTTTCAGTTAAAGAAAAAAATCATTGGGGGCCAGATCAGGTGAGTAGAGAGAGTGTACCAATATAGTTATTTGTTTACTGGCTAAAAACTCCCTCACAAAAAGTGCTATGTGAGCTGGTGCAATGTCATGACGCAAAAGCCACGAGTTGTTGGTGAAAAGTTCAGGTCATTTTCATCCAACTTTTTCACGCGGCCTTTTCAGCACTTCCAAATAGTAAACTTGGTTGACTGTCCAGTTGGTACAAATTTAGAATGCACAATCCCTGGTATCAAAAAAAGGTTAGCAAATTTTGACTCTTGATTTGGACTCATGGAACTTTTTTGGCTGAGGAGAACTGGCTGACTTCCATTGTGCACTCTGACGCGTTGTTTCAGGGTCATATTGGTACACCCATGTTTCATCAGCAGTGATAGATAACATGACTCAAAACATCATCTTGCCTCTCCAAAAGGTCTTGACAAACTTTGACTCTCCGTTGCTTTTCTTCATGGGTGAACTACTTCGGTAACATTTTTTGCACACACTCTTCTCATACTGAGATTTTCATTTAAGATTTTCCTAACTGCTTCTCTTTTGATGTTTACCTGGTCTGCTATGCTTCTCACAGTCAGCCAATGATTCTGACATAAAATTTGACAAATTTTTGCAATGTTTTCAACAGTTCTTCTCATTACTGACCTCCCTGACCTCTCTTCATCAGTGATGCTTTCTGTACCCGCCTCTGAAAAACTTTTAATCTATTTGTACACTGCCATTTTCTTCATGGCATTATCCCCATAAACTTGGACTAACATGTCCCTGATTTCACTTCCACTCTTGCCAAGTTGAACAAGAAATTTAATGTTTGCTCACTGCTCTAATTCAAGCTCTGACATTCTCTCGATGGCACACAAAAACAAGCAACAATAATGAACGCCACTCACAGCATGACATTGCCATACATTGATACAAACACAGCTGTGAGACACAGATATACCAAGGTTATCACACCTTACCTAGTTGTTTGTACAGTGCTGCCAACATAAGCACACAGTGGCAAATTCGCAAACTTAATTGTCAAACCTCGTATAGCCAGGTGCACCATTTTAATGCACAAAAAAGTAAACTTCTCAGGAAAAGTACAACATGACTAAATTCCAATTTAATATATCATTAGTTGAGTCCAGATAAATGACAAAATAAATAATTTTAATACTATTTTATTAACCCAATATATCCAACATATTGTCATTTCAACTCATAATCAGTATTTTAAAATTAAGATATTTACATTCTTCTTTCATAGTGTCTTTGAAATCCACTGAGTAATTTATACTTACAGAACATTTCAAGTCAGACACCAAATGTTTATCTAAAATACATGATCACTTAGATTTCATAAAATTTACAATTCAAAAAGTAGATTCACATATATATTGTTGTTCCAAACACAGTAGTTTTCCGAAAACTGAATACCAAAAAATTTCATTTTCCATTCATGTTTGCATCCACACTGACAAAACTACTTCAGTTTTTCAAAATATAAATGAACTAAAATTTAAAATTCAGTATTTTAGTCATACTATCCATACTGCTTTAATATACATATCCTTGACTGATGCTAATTATTTATGTACAGTATTTCTTTCCTCTTGTATAAATTGTCTACTCATAATCTAGATAACTTTAAGGAAAAAAGTGTAAATTACAACCCAGAAGTCCTTTTAATTCTATAGCACCAAAGTATTAAATGCTTATATAATATTTTGCAGATAGTTTTTTAAATCTAACAAAGATTTCATGTTGCTAGCATATTTAAGAGTACACCAGAATACCTTGAATATACTACATAATTTAATGCTGAAAACTAATCAAAAAGATTTATAGTTGCTATATATTTGCTTGTATAATATAGCTAGGATGTACTTCTTACAGAATATTTAGTCGGGAACCCAACTTTTAATTTAGATTATAAAGCAAACTGTTTTTCCCATAAAAACAATGTAGTTCTCTCAACTGACTGGGGGTAAAAAGCTGGAAGTGGCTAAAACACAGACTTTACACAGCAAAACTGGTAAGGTCCCATTGATGCCTCTCTAGAAGCACAAACTGGTAAAGCCTCAAAAATGAAATAGTTTTACTTTGAATAACCCTACCCTACTTTCATTCCTTTATCATGATTAAGATTCCCACCATAAAGATCCAAAATCAAATTCATAACTATAAACACTATGATCAACTCAATACCAAGCATCACTGGCTCATCAGCTTAGGTTAATCACCTAGATTAAAATCTGAAGTGGTGCTTAGCACTAATATATGTACTCTGCTCTCTCTTTTTTGTAAATTTTCTTCAAATTTTGGAATTCTTTTGCTTTAACTGTGATCTCAAAATAAATCACCAAATGTCAACATTTTTAAAAGTTAAAAAAAATTGGCACTCTAGAAATAAAGCATGGCGTTTTAAAATCTACATAAATGAGAAATAAAATACTGAGTTACATTCCAGGTTCAAACGATCATGTTCAACAAAGCACAGTTGCAAAGGACAAGGAAATATAACTGAAGAAGCATAGATCTCCAGGGTCAGTACTATTTCCAGTAATTTTTGTTAAATGTGACAGGCTGATTAATGATGTGGGACAACTTGACAGAACAGATACATCAGCAAATACATAAAATTCTGAACCAAAGAGACCGTTTTCTTAGAGGCAAAACCTACAGTCTACAAAATGATTTAACATTGGATAGATGAGCTAGCAAAGGAATGTTTTTAGCTCTAAAGATCGTTTGAGAAGATAAGGAAGAGAACTGATTGGCAAGAAATTCAGAGGGAAGTATTAAGTGCCATTACAAATGCACTGAAAAATTTTCCAGTAATGTTACCTGGAAGCTGAGAAGAAATTACTATTTGAGATCACTATCCAATAAAACAGAATTTTTCAGAAAGTAAATGCATTAGTAAAGCCAATAAAGAAAGAGCAATGCATAATTTCAAAGCAAACTTGACCTGTTAGAATTTCACTCAACATAGTTCAGCAACAAAGCACTTCAAAAAAGTGGAAAAGGAATTATGAGGAAAAACTCCAGCATTTGCATTCAGTTTTAGATAATCAACAAGGAAAATATGAACCCGACAATAACAACTTTGGATATAATTCTACGGTCTTTAAAATAATGTAGACCTCCTATGCTTGCTAAAGCAAATTCTACCAGGGAAAGGGGGTATCCTGACTTGCCTGCCATTTTATCTTGCTCTACAAGAGCCTGAGGAGAGGCTCCAAGAAGCCTCAATTAATTCAGCCAATCTAGTTCATGAAGAAAAATGCATTAGAAGGTTGTATTAAGTATATAATCATTAATAAATAACAATACATTTATATTGGATATCTAGTTTATGTTCTTAATAAGTATAATGTAAAATATTTGTCCCATTTTTTAATTTATTTTCAAGATCAAGTATGATATAGAATAGAAATAACACACTTACAAAAACTAATGATCTGACTTAAGATTGTTTACCCAGGAGTCAATTAAGTAGTATCTGAGGTCCTGTATAAATAGAATCCAGGTAGTCTTCACTCCCTAGAAATGGGGACTTCAAACAGATAGCAATGCACAATGATTACTAAGACTACTGGGTGAAAAGCTGATGGAATTGATATAAGGGACAGATCGACCCCTAAGCCCCAATCAATCTGAACATTACAAAGGGAAAATCAGACATTTTTTGGCTCCTGAGGTGATGTATCAGGAGGCACAGCACACCACCAATGATGTATTTCTAGGGAAAATTTTTTTAAAACATAAATCTGATCAAGCCTCTGATCCAACCTCAGGGAAGGAAACAGGAGACGTGTTCACCACCACAGAGTTGGAGTCAGAAAACTCCAGAACATGAAAAATTCCACTGGACAAATAAATCAGAAAAAATAAATTGCAAAAGCAAAAGGGAAAAAAAGAAGAATGTAAAGAAATGAACAAACAAATAACCCATGGACACAATCGATAGTTTAATGTTTATTTGGGGACGAGTGGGTTAGGGAGGGGAGAAAGGGGAGGGGGTGGGAGAGGAGGGGGGAAGCTAAATATAAGGTGATGGAAAGAGAAGTCATATTAGGTGGTGAACTTATTATAAATCAAGTTGACAATGCACTGTAGAATTATATGCCTGAAACCTATGTAATCCTTGCTAACAGATGTCACCCCAATAAGTCTAACAATAAAAATGAATTAAAAAAAAAAAAAAAAGAAAAAGAAAAAACATGTAAGAGGAATATCAACCAAATGTAGTGTGTGGTCCCTGTTTAAGCAAATCAACTATCTGAAACAGGGGGTTCTGTGGTGGTGTAGTGGCTAGGCTTCAGCACTCTCAATGCCCCGGCCTGGGTTCAATTCCCAGCCAGGGAACTACCAAAAAAAAAAATTGAAACACTCAGAGAAATATTAACTCTGAATATTTGAAATTAAGAAATCATTTTGCTAGTGTGATAATGGTACTGTGATTTTTTTTTTAATCTTTAATCTTTTAAAGACATTAAAAACATTTACAAAATCTGCTATTTGCTTCAAAATAATCCAGTGGAAGGCTGGCTGGCTGTGGGAGAATAGATGAATCAAAGTGGCCATTATGTTGACAATTGGTGCAGTGCATCTGGGACATGGGTCTACAGTTTCTTCTGTTGTTCTCTTCATTTCTATACATATTTGAAATTTTTCACAATAGAAAGTTTTTTTAAGTAGTGAGCCTAATAAAGTTTTTATTAGATGAAATACAATAGACAGATACAGGCCAGTGCTATTAGAAGTGAGAGAAAGTCTCTCGAGTATTGTAGAACACTATTTCTCAACCTTTCTTCTACTTCCACAGCATTTTAATAATTGGGAGGGACGGGAAGGTGCCATGGAGGATCACAAATAAATATATACAAGGTCAAGTGATTGTAAAATTCTGTGCCTACCTCACCATTCAGCTCAACCCACTTCCTCAGAAATACAGTTCTAAACACACCTCAATTCTTGCCTCCTAAAATCTGGAAGCAAGAACACTACCCTAAGAAACTCCTTATCAGTTGGCTAACTAAAAGCTACACACTCTTTAGTAGGGAAAACTGAAAACAATCAGGTTTTAAATCAAATCCATTAGACATCTTACAAAGAAAACTTTAGGCCCAGATGGGTTCACTAGTCACTAGTGAATTCTACCAAATATTTAAGGAAGAAATTATACCAATTAAACATAGACTCTTACAGAAAAAAAAAAAAAAAGGGAACAGTTCCCAATTCATTGTATGAAGCCAGAATCATTATTCTAATACCAAACCAGATAAAGACATTATAAGAAAACAAAACTACTGATCAACACTCTTCATGACAGACATAAAAATCATTAAACATAATCCAGTATTCAGAACATATAAGAACAATTCCATTTAAAAATAGGCAAAAAATTTTAACAGACGATTCAAAGAAGATATATGAAGGGTCGACAAGTACATGAAAATACACTCAACACATTAGATGATACCACAGTAAGATACCACTATATACTCACCGGAATAGCTAAAATTTACAAGACTGACAAAAGACTTTGTGAGGAGCAACTGGCACATATATTTCTGGTGAGAATATAAAATGATATAATCACTATATTGGCAATAGCCTATATAAAGTTAAAGATACACTTACCACACAAACAGCAATCACACTCCTAGGTATTTAAAAGAAAAATTAAACATAAGACAAAAAAGACTTGAAAAAAAAATGTTCATAACAGCTTTATTCATAATGGCCCTAAACTGGAAACCTAAATGTTCATTTATTGGGAAATGAATACATTGTATAAAATCCATACAATGGATTACTACTTGGCAATGAAAAGAAATGAATTACTGAAATACACTCTAAAAAGCGTTACACTAAGTGAAAGAAGCCACACGCAAAATGCTGTACTGTGATTCAATCCTAGAAAAAGCAAATCTAAATAACAGAAAGTACATCAGTGTTGCCAGGAGCTGAAGGTAAAGGAAGAGAACTGACTAGTATTACGGACTAAATGTTTGTGTGTCCCCCAAATTCATATGTTGAAGCCCTAATCTCCAGTGTGATGGTATTTGGAGGTGGTGCCTTTGGGGCATAATTAGGTCATGAGTGTGGAACCTCATGTATGGGATTAATAAAAGACTTGAGAGATTCTCTCTCTCTACATATTAGGATAGCAAGAAGACAGGCATCTGCAAACCAGAAAGAGGGCTCTCACCAGCCACCAAATCGGCTGGCTCCATAACTGAGAAATCAGCCAGTCTCCATAACTGAGAAATAAATGTCTGTTTAAGCCACCCAGTCTATGGTAATTTGTTCTAGCAGCCCAAGCTAATATAACTAAAAAGGCGTACAAGAGAACTTCTTGAGATAATGGAAATGTTCTTTATCATAATTGTGGTGGTGGTGGTGCTGCTGCTGCTGGTGGTGGTGGTGGTGGTGGTGGTTACAAAACTATACATTTGTCAAAACTCATCAAACTGTACTCAAAAATCAGTGGACCTTATGTAAACTATTTCAGTAAGGCAGATTTTGAAAAAATCATATCCAACCTATTCCTCTCGGCACTTTCATTTATTAAATGGGAGGATAAGGCAATACAACCAATTTATTAATCATTTTCCAGAAAAAAAATATTCTAATCAGTATTGTCCCCTTCAAGGATAATTGTGCGTGAAAGTTATATTCTAATGTGACAAAAAACTGGGGCTACCCATCAGTTCTGACACTATTAAAATTCAATTTAAAATATTTTCTCTTGACCTGAATTCAAGACCTGCAAAACATAATTTTGAATATCTCTAATGGTAGCAAATTTATTCCTTTGTAAATGAATTCCTGTGACTCCACTACTCCATCATGTCAAAATATTTTGGTTAAAAAATACAAAGGTATTATATAGTTACTTACACTTTTTCTCTTAAAGAAATCAAGAGACAGTCTTTGAAATTGGGGACAGACTTTTTTTTTTTACTTCTACAAGTGTTTTAAGTTTAAGCATCAATAGAATATGCATAGACTCCCTAGATTACATATGTCAAGACACAAGAGAGCATTCAAGTTCTAGCACAGCAGGTCCTCGAACATTGTTTCATTTAACATTGTTCCATTACAATGCTGATGAGGAAAAAATTCTATTCTGGGTTGGAGCTACTGTCTGTGTGGAGTTTGCACGTTCTCCCCACGTCTGCATGGGTTTTCTCTGGGTATTCCGCTTTCCTTCTACATCCCAAAGATGTGCACATTAGGTGAACTGGCATGTCCACATTGTCCTAGTCTGAGTTGAGATAGATTAGATAGATAGATTAGATAGATTGATAGATAGATAGATAGATGATAGAAATAGATGATTAGATAGATAGATAGATAGATAGACAGACAGACAGAGAGACAGATAGATAGATAGAGAGAGAGGGTCCTGCAATAGAAGGGTTTCCTGTCCAGAGTTGGTTCACACTTTGTGCCCTGAGCTGCTACGACGGGTTCCAGCCACCATTGACCCTGAACTGGAATAAGCAGGTTGCAAAATAATCTTGTTTTTATTACTCTTTTCTAAATGTATATGTAGCTCACATTTATTTCAATGTTTAATATTAGAAGTGTTTGGGGGCTTTCTTTAAAAGTTTGGTGGATGTTTTTGCAACCAGAATATACTATAGGACTTCTGTTTGTATCAACTAGCCTATGGTGAACATGGTTTCACTACATGTCATTTCAGTGCAGTTTCAAGAACTTGTCAATGTTCACTGAGGACTTACTGTACTTAAAATTAAATTTAATTACAGGGGCTTAGGGTATTATGTAGCCAAACTCATTCATTTTAAAGATAAGGAAAACCCATGACTAGATCACTATTCAAGGATCAGGTCTTCTTATTCATTTAATGTTATTTCCTCTATAGCAGTGGTTCTCAAACTTTTAACATGCATATGAATAACCTGGGGATCTTATAAAATGTCTATTCTGATTCAGTAAATCCAGGTAGAGTCTGAAACTGCACTCACATTTCAAACTTCAACATACCAACACTGCCGGTCCTCAGAAAAATAATGGCACCAAGGATCACAGTATTTTACAGGTGTTTAGTATGTAAATATCACTCATTTTATTTTATTTCCTGTAGTTTCTAGTGATGTTAAAAGTTTTCACAGAAAAAAAAAAAACTTTCAAGCTAAACTGTAATCCTCCATTCTTCCTGGGAGACCACTAATACTCGTACAATTAAACCACTCCATCCTAGCTACTAAGGACAGTGTACACAGACATGTCTACTTTAAAAATGTAAAGTAAAAAATGTTTTAATATGTTGACATGATACACAGTCAGGGCTGAAAATTATTCATCTGGAGTCAACATTAGTCACCTAGGTAAGCTTTTATAGCAGTGCTGGGCTTCCCTCCACCAACCCCAGATAGATGCAGACTAGAAAAGAATATTAACAAAGATACAAATTTGGACTTTAATAAAATATTTTTTTTGAAGGAAAAGAGCTTTAGCCAATCAGGTACTACCAAAAGAAAAGTTTTAGCTATCTGCTCCTATGAAATAATATTATTAAGGACTTTTAAAGAACAAAAAAAGAAAAAAGGCAAAACAAAAGAAAACACTCATAAAGCTCAACTTCTCTCACATAAAACTGGAACCATAATGCAAACTACAAAAATAAAAACGTTAAAGACTCCTAAGAGAACCTATTCACAATGTCAGATATCAGATATATGGGGGAGGAAGAAATTTTACTCTACCCTTCCAGGTTATTCCAGCTGGGCTAATAACGGACCGAAGAGATTAACGAGAAAATAAATTAAGTATGTACAGACATATGAGAACCCCACTTACCTGAGAGGTTCAGAGACAGAAAGGTAAAATTGGGTATGTATGGCATTCTGAGCCAAGAAATAGTGCCCTGGGGCTTCAGAGAAGAGGAAGGTGATTGGCAGGATGATAAAAAGAAGAAGCTGTTCAGTAATTAGAAGTTTGCTCTGTCCTACAGATAGATTATAAAATGTTATCTCTGGTAATAACTTTGACTATGTATTAGCAAGGATTCCAATGTAGATTATTCTCTCCTGAACCTGCAGGGTCTCAATTGTCTTCAGCTTCAGCTCAAAATAATGCACAGGGGAAAGTGGCACATCTTGGGAAGGCCTGTTCTGAACCCCTTCAAATACTTTGCCCCATTAGCTTTGCCCCTTTGGTCAACAAGACTCTTGAAAAGCATATATAATATAGTTCGTCTTCCTTCATTACTATTAAATCAGGAGATAAAACAAAAAGTTGTTTTCCTATAAGACGCACATATTATTTTCCATTTGAAATCTACTGTTTCCATAGTAACCAGCACTGATGTAAAAGAATTTTTGCTGTTTAAAATACTGAATCATACAAAAATGCCTATACTATGAAGAAAAATATAAAATAGGTTACAAATGTATATGTTCAAAGTATTTTCCCAAAGTTTATCATCAAATATTAACCAGTTATCTTTAAGCATAGACTTGAATATAAAAGTATACTTTGAGAGAATAAATTTTCAAATGAAGTTAATTTAGATATTTTAAATGAAGCTGGAGTTTATAAAGTCAATTCTGTTGGCTAGTTAAGAGATGCTAAAAGGAATAATGACTCAGAAGACACTATGCAATAAGATAGAAATTCAGAAAAATTCCATGAGGCTCTGTAATTTGGAGTCCACAAAAATGTTCTTCTCTATTTTCTTCTGAAGAGAAGTCTTGCAGAAAATCTCACCCAAGTCACCCCAAGGGTTTTGCATCTGCTCTTAAGGTACTTTTATTTCTTTTTTTGATGCGGGGGATATACTTTTGTTCTATAGTTCAAATTTTTAAAGAATTAGAGCACACAGTACTGAAACTTTTTAAATTTTATTTTTCAGTAACTTCTTTATATGCTAGCAGAATTCTTCCACATGAGCACAGGAAGAAAAAAGACAAGGGTCCTTGTTCACTGATGTACTGTTTGTAACTGCAAAAGAAATGTTGGAACCTAAATATCATGGATAAATAAACCCAGAAATAGTCAGAGAACTGAAATTAATGAATAAGATCCAAATATGGACAACTTATAACCTTCAAAACCAATGTCAAATGAAAATTCAAGCCACAAATACACAGTTTAAGCCACTTACTAAAAAAATTTTAATGCAGCACAATACTACATGTTTATTAAAAATATAGGAAACATTTTTAAAAACCAGAAAACATTTATACCATTTATATGGGCATATACTTATGAAGAGATGGAAGAGAAGAAAAGAAAGATGTCGGGGAGAACCCCTTCACTGTACAATAACATTTTTTCTCTTTACAAAAAGGATTCTAAAGAAATATAGCAAATAGTATTCAATAGATATATAAAATGTATACTTGGGCATCTACTATATTTTAGTCATTTTTATAACTTTGAATCCATAGAAAGGAGAATCAAATCAGTCCATATTTTTGAATAATGTTTATCACTTAAAATAAATCCCTAATATCAGCTCATCTATTCTTACGAGTAAAAAAATGACAAGTACAGATTATGTGTGGGTTTAAAGCAGGCATGTCCAACCTGTGGCACTGGACGGCTTTGAATGCGACCCAACACAAATTCTAAAACATGGGATTTTTTGCGACTTTTTCTTAGCTCATCTGATATCATTAGTGTTAGTGTATTTTATGTGTGGCCCAAGATAATTCTTCCTCCAATGAGACCCGGGGAAGCCAAAAGGTTGGATACTGCTGGTTTAGAGGGTTTGAATTTGTTTGGGAGAAGTGAATTGGTAAATATTTAGTATGTGAGATTTCTAGATCCTTAAAGCTCTGGATTTAACTAGATTTTTAAACAAAAAAAAAAAAATAGAATAATAAAAATTACAGATACACATAACTCTTCCTTGACAGATCAACAGGGAAAAAACTATTTGCTACAGACTGGTCAATTCATCTGTAATTTAATTATACATGGCTCTACAACTGAGTTACACAGTCAATATTTAATTACCCATAGTCACACCATAAAACAGCCAGTCCCATGCACACTAAAGCTTATGAACCACCTGGCTTATTTAGAATACAGATTCCTGGACCTCACCTCCAGGTGTTTGGGGTCCAGTAATCTACATTTGTAACAAGCACCCCACTAATAACCACCAAGGTAATTTTGATCCATGGGATGAAAGGACTATAAGTGGGGGTGAGTAAGCCTTTATTGCTTCAATAAATGTTCACTGAACACCTACAACATGGTTCTAAGAACTCCAGATTTAGTACTGAACAAAATAAACAAACAAAAACATCTTGCCCTTAGGAGTTCATTACATCCTAAAGGTGAGGAAATGGAAAACAAATATATGGCATAAGCTGGTATTAAGTGCTATAGAGAAAAAATAAAGTAGGTTAACAGAAATGAAAGCAGGAGTTGCCATTTTATTAAAGAATGGTCAGGCAAAGCTTCTCTAGTAAAGGAGACATTTGAGCAGAGAGATAACTGAAAGAAGTGGGTTTCTGGGAGAACTGGTGGAGACATTATTAGCAACTTTCTGATTCCTGGAAATAACTGACTGAAATAATTTTTTCTGTTGTAACTTTTACTATAGAAGAGGAAAAAAACACCTATTTAGTTATGTTATTTAGAGTGCCTACTCTGCTAGTAACTAACTATACACTATGTCTTTAATCCTCAAAATCTCTTCTTGGGGTAGCAATGAGTTTTATTTGTATAAAGGACAGTGTGGCTCAGACTAAGCAATTTGCAAGGACATTCATTTCGTAAGTAATCCAATAAGGATGCACACCCAAGGTTTTTGTTAATAGTCAAATCCATCATCTTCCAGATATGCCAAATGAGTATGTAGAATAAATTCAAAGATGAATTCTTATGTGCTCGAGATTTCTAGAAAACTGAAAGTTACCAAAAATACAATTTGTTAACAAAAAGGAGAGGGGTATATTTCTCATCTTTATAACAAATCTTGGCATATAGCTATTTTTCCCTTTACTTTTTCTAAAAATACCCTTGTCAAACTTATTTATACAGTCAGCATATCATTTATACAGGTTCTCAACATACGGGAAACCATTTTTTTCCTTAATAAAGCTTTCTTGAAGGGCAAGTTTTAAGCTGCAGGCTTTTAAAATATAAGATGGAATAAAATCATATTTGCCCATCTTTGATAAGACATGCATATACGAGGACTGTCCAGAAAAATTCCAGCCATAAATGGCTCTATTTTTCATATTACATGGCTGGATACTTTCCAGACATGTGTAAATGAATGTGCAACTCGTTTCATATTTGTTGACACAATGCCTGGTACACCTATTCATGTGTCATGAATAAGGGAGGAAGGTCCCCCACCCTACCTACTTCAAGCCAGTAATTAGAGAGCAAGGCACTATTCTAGATATTAGAGAAGTACAATTTGCTAATAAATAGTACTAACTCTCAAGGTTCTATCATAAACAAGCATGAAAGGTCAGTATAAAGAAAGTGCTATATTAGATTATCTAAACAAGAGTTATTAATGAAGACATCCTTGAGAAGACTTTATCCTCAGAGCCCTGAAAATAAGATTAAAGCTAACCTTAAAAGTTTATGCTACGAGTACCAGGTATTGTCCTGAGGAGAGCCATGGAAAATTTTGAAGCAGAGGAGTGATACGATCAAAGTAGTGCTGCAGAGATAACGGAAAGTGATGAGTGAGTAAGAAGTGTAATGAAGAGTCTAAAAACAAGGGAATCAGATAGAAGGCAACTGGAAGGGACTAAGTACAAGCTCAGTCCGGAGGTAACAGTAAAAAAGGACAGCGATGCACGCACGAGCTGGCTCCCTAGCTCTTCAACATCCTTCTTTGGACCACGTGTCAGGTAACACTAAACTATTCCATATTCTTTTATAAGAGGCATTCTCTCTTCTTACAAGTGTTTATAAAGCAAAAATGCACTAAACTTCCAATACAAAGTTTTATAACACAGAAATCAGGAATCACCAAAACCAGGGTATGTTTCCTTGACTCCCTTTTAGCTCCAAAATTAACTCCACAGTAAGTTAAAACAAACTCACAGAAGAGCTACTGAAATTTGTTATAACCAGTTAGGAAAGGAATCATAAAAAATATACACAAGGATCCAAGCTTAAATTTAGAATAGAGTTTTCATGACCAATCTCAAAAAGGTATCTATTTGCCCAGACCCTGGAAATAAGATACTAATTCCCATTTTGCCACAATTCTCTACCTCAGATGACTCGCTAAAGCAGCAATTTTTTAAAAAAGGAAGAAAAGTAAAGTATACATTCAAATCACAAATGTGGCTTAATACAGGCAAAATTCCTACCTAAAGAACAGTTGTAAAAAAAGAAGGGAATAGTACCAAAAACAGACAAATAAACATTCTTCCAGCTAAATAAAATGTGACTAATTTGAAAAAATAAAAGGGATAAGAAAGTGAAAGGTTCTCACTATACTCTCCCTTCATCCTTTCTCTAGTTGGGCAATTTTGGAGTACATATTAGTATTTCTAGTGACAGATAAACACACATGCTCAAAAACAGGGGGAAAGGGAAATATCTCCATAGTTTTTAAGAAGTCACATTTGGGGCTATTTAGACACATTTTTCCAGGAAATATCCAGCTATTTAAATCATCTCTTTGCTGTACTTGGCTACAGAAAAAGAGCCCATATTTCTTTTTTATTAAACATGCTCTAAAAGGGGAGGGGTGGGAGAAGAGGGAGGGGAAGCTAGATATAGGGTGATGGAAAGAGAAGTCACAGTAGATGGTGAAATTATTATACAAGTTGACAATGCACTGTGGAATTGTATGCCTGAAACCTATGTAATTCTTGCTAACAGATGTCACCCAAAAAGTCTATCAATAAAAATGAATTAAAAAAATAAAATAAAAAATAAACATGCTCTAACCATTTCATCTTTCAATTGCCTCTACCTGCTTTTAAGTACCTTTTTAAGCATCCCTTTTAGAAAAATTCTTAGAAAGGAAGAACAAGTGCTTAAACCAGGGGTGTCCAACCTTTTGGCTTCCCTGGGCCACACTGGAAGAATTGTCTGGGGCCACACATAAAATACGCTAACACTAACAATAGCTGCATGAGTTTAAAAAAGGTCCGTGCACAATTTTCGTAATGTTTTAAGAAAATTTACGAATTTGTGTTGGGCTACATTCAAAGCCGTCCTGGGCTGCATGTAGCCCGTAGGTTGGACAAGTTTGGCTTAAACTATTTTGTAAAAAGCTTACTAACATACCGCCTATCTTTTTCTTATCTCAATCAAATGGTATAGCCTACAATCTGCTAAGACCCACCCATTCTTCAAGGCCTGACAGTCCACCTCCTCCATGAAGTCTTCCTCGACAACATTAGAACACAGTAATTGCTACTTCTGAAATTATAAACTTAATGATAAACTTTACTCACAAATAAGTATAAGGGCTATCTGATCTCCATCTACATGAAAGCTTAGAACACAGGTCTGTTCCACACTTTTCTATAGTAGGTGTTCATTACAAACAACTGAAAAGCCCTTTCATAAGGTACATGCTCAATGTGTCAACTGGTAACATCAAAGGAAAAAAGCCAGTTGTCTGTCTAAGTATGGTCCTCTATCTGTCTGCCCTTCTCCACCTCTTCATTCCCAGACAAAACTAATCCAAGCTCCTTCAGGTTCCTCCTTTACCCTGAAGAGAAGAGACGATAATTTTCTTTGTATACTCAATACATGCCAAGTGCTTTTAAGACAGCTTTTAATCTTAAACTTCTAAAACAATGTCTGTTTAGTTAGGAAGCTGCAGCGTGATGGCAATCTGAACCCAGCTCCTAAGCTTGGAGATTCTACCACACTCCTAGAAAATGAAGCAGATGCCAGGCATTAAAAAGAGACAAGAATAAAGAAATCAGTATCTCACAAAGAATTTAAAACCATTAAAAAAATGTTTTTAATAAAAAAAAAGAAACTTCCAGTAGCATACCTAAAGATTCAGAAAAAACAAACACTAAGTTAATAAATTAAAAAGGTGCCAATTTATTTAAGAAAAACACTCATATGGAACCATTTTAAATGTTTTTTAAACATACTATGCTCCCCAAAAAAACTCACAAAATTAAAAAGCAAATACAAAAAGAATTTCTTGTATGCAAAAAGGGCTTTTACAAAACAGTAAGAGAAACATTGAGATGGTCAATGAATATAAAAATGCAGTTAATAGAACGAATTCACATTCACTTACCATATTAAAATTTTAAAATCAACTGTAATCAAGAAATGCAAATGAAACTGTAAAATCCCTATTTTTACCTAAGTATTGGCCATCTACTTTTAAATAACACCCACTTATAAAGATATTTTAAACAAGCACAAACCTAACTCTAATGGAAGACAGAATAAATGGGTATAACTTTTCTAAATGGACTTACTAATGTGTGTCTTCAGTTTTTAAAATGTACATGCTATTTGACCCAGAAATCTACTTTAAGACCTTATCCTAAAGGTCAAGATATTCAGCCAGCATTATTCACTATAACCCCTTATCCAAAAGGAGGATTAGTTAAGAAGTACTAAAAAAAATCATGTTACAGAGATCACATAGGGAAATACAATATGAAATGAAAAAGTGAATTAGAGTAAGATTTCAATTTAGGAAAAATTACACATTTAGAAAAGGATATAAACTAACAGATACACACTAAAATGTCAGCAATGGTTAGCACTAGGTGGTATGATTTTTACTTTCGTCCTCTTTATTTTATCTGTGCTTTCCAAGTGTCTACACTGCTTTTCAAACAAAAAAAAATTAAAACTTTTACAACAAAGCATGAATTACCATATTATTCCTATTAATTAAAGATATGTGATCACAAGTCCTGTTTAATTAGTTTATCTGTAACTTAAAGGCAGTAAATTTCCATCTTAACATCCAGTTGTGAGACATTTGGCATCAACTACACTATTGAACCCTCCCTCCACCTTCTAGCCTTCTTTAGAGTTAGAGAAACTATATCCAAGTGTACTGCCATTTTCCAGCAAGAAAAAGCCTCTCAACTCTAAACAAAAAATTCATATAGCCAATTCATATTATTATATCTATTTTAAAATAAGGTGATGAAAAGAAAAGTGATTTCTGAGGATCTGATTAATAACTGTTTTCAAAAAATCTAATACAAGGGTGATTTTCCTGTCAAAATTGGTCTCCAAAATATTCAAAAATCACCCTCCCATTCTTAACCCAACCTCTAATATCTCATATACCCATTCATTCAAATATGAAAAGCACAGCTTTTTTATTGTGCCAATTTTACCCCCTTTAAAGAATTTCTTTATGGAAGGCTTTAAAGCTTCTGAATTGCCTTCAGAGATTATCTAATTAATAAAAAAACTTTTTAAAGATCTGTAAGTTTGCTTGGGTAGCTATTAACCACTAGGAAGGAAAAAATATTATTATTGACCCAGTATTAAAAGTCCAAGCCTCCATTCAATTTCACAGGAAGTTTAAAGAACTCAAAAGTCCTTAGTTAAAATAAGTTATTCTAATCACTACCCATGACACTACTGTAAATGACTACACAAAGGGGGGGGGGGGAGCTTTTTATGGGATCACGATTAATCACTACTATGACTTTACTATAAATGATTACATGAAGGGGATAAGAAAGCTTTTTATGGAAGTCATAAGTGGGGTTTCAAGTCATTCAGTTTTTAGGCATTCTTGTGCAAAACAGACCTAAGTTAAATATTGCACATTTATAGTTTGACAAGCCAATGCACTCCACTTGAAAATTGTCATGATGATAACTAAAAAATTAATTCAAACTGAATCCTGTTAATTGATAAACAATTCTGAAGACTATTTTGCTACATGATTAAGTGATTCTTGAAAATCCAAGTTTATTAAAAGGAAGATAGCTGAGAAGCATGAATATTTATTATTATCTTATAAAAACTGAACAAAGACCTTTTAAGTCACCTATTCTACAATTAATTTTTAGTTCAAAGTCTCATCTTAGATAACCACACACATTATAGTAAAACCTACCATCCCAATGGGTTAAGCATTTTTATCACATTTAATACTAACAGTAACCCTAATCATGAATGCATTATCAGCATTTCACAGACAAAGTTAAAAATTTACCCAACCACCCCTGCCCAAACTAAACCTTTGCCCACATTACAGGGGAAAAAAAATTAAAAGAAACTTTCTGATTGCAAATATATCCATATTAAAAATATCACAAGTAGTCAAATTGGCACTTCTTACATATATAATTGTTGTCTCACATATGGACAGCTTTACAATTTACACAACACGTATGCCCTGTCATCTCAAGTTTCCCACAATAGCCCTCTTGTGGAATTATTATCACTACTATATGAGGGGCTTCAAGGCTCAGAGTTTAAGTGAAGTCACTCAGCTTTTGATTCCTCATTCTTTGCCCACTACATACACTAGCTTGCTTCTCTGTAAGTTAAGAAACATTGCCCCCACAATCTAAGTATTATGTAATTAAAAAGATGAAATGTACTAGAGAT
Organism: Lyroderma lyra; assembly: GCA_004026885.1. Classification (NCBI taxonomy): domain Eukaryota; kingdom Metazoa; phylum Chordata; class Mammalia; order Chiroptera; family Megadermatidae; genus Lyroderma; species Lyroderma lyra. The sequence goes on from PVJL010004445.1 coordinate 58,194, forward strand.
CCTAGATAAGCATCTTTGTTGATTACCTATTTCTAATAATTTGTTGATCCAACAACAAATTATTAGAGTTAATGGTTATTTTGATACCAAGCACAGAAATACAAGTAGCATGAAAATTATTAAGCTGGTATGTGGCCAGAAGACTAAAACCAAAGTCAGTGAGAAGTGCATATTATCTCTTTGGGAATATGGAGGATGGACAAATTAGTCTTTCATGGCTTAATAGTTGTTTCTAACACAAATCATCTGCCCATATAACAAACTTCTTTATAGCCATTTGCTCAAGAGTAGGTAGTGAGGGTGGCTACTTGTGTGTACACATTTCTACCAAGTTTAGCACACAGAGATATGTTTACCAATAACCCAAAAAACCATTTGTAAAATAGTAATCTTGGCCTTGCACTTTTGAACACTTCTTGCTTCTCAATGTCCACAACAAGCAAAATTGTCCTACCTCATTACTTCTACAATATCTACCTTTTCCTTTCCTACTTAAAAATCTCCCACTCTATTTAATGACTTGCCCCATCTTTACTTTTTAACTGTCCCATCTGCTCATTAGTATGATTTCAAACTTCATTCATTCAACAAAGTTTTACCCAAAAATCTCTAGTTCATAATCTTCAGTGAAGAAAGGGGCCCTACCCTCCTCCAAGTCTGGTAAGGAGCAGTAAGAGTGCTTGTGAGTGGTTTCTATGACTGTAGACAACTCACAATCACTCCCTCCAATGGGAATAACTTAATTCCCTCACAGGAAGGTTTTAGGAAATAAAATCAAAGCAAGATGTTTAAAGCGCTTTATAAAGTAGCAAGTGTCTTACTGTCATCATGTTTTCAGGTTTGATGCTTTTTTCTGCTATACATTTTTGAAACTATAAAGAAAGCCCTCAATCAGAGGGCTTCATGAGTAAGGAATAAACTAGGGGATCATGTTCAGTTATTCTATATCCAAAACTATCTTCTTGAAGTTAAATAATGCCCAATAAAATTAACAACACACCTGGACTTTCAATCTCAATATGGCTACAGAATTGGACTACAGTACCACCCACACTTTAAAAAAGAAAAGAAAGCTGTTTCCCTGCACCCACTACAGAGAAACCCTTCTTCTGGAAAGCTATAAATTACTATTACTAAAAAGTTGAATTTTTATTTCCATCCCTTAACATTCTGGCTCTTAACCTGGAGAGCCTGCCGAATGGCTTTACTTACAATTGTGTGTCAACAGGTCTTCCAACTGTGCATAAACAATTTTTAAATGTATACTGACTGCTACTAAGTCTCAAAATTTTTAAACTGTCTTGACCTACATACAGCATCAAACCAGTTGACAGTCTTCCAGTCAGCAGCTGCTTAATAGCACACAGATAGAAAAAGCACACAGATAGAAAAAGCACACAGATAGAAAAAGCACAATTTTGGAAAAGTTCTAACAATTTCAAGAAAGTTACTTTGTGAATATTCAAAAACTTTATCCTGAAGTTGAAACACCATAGTAAACTGAAAAGGAATACCAAAATAGGTGCACTTGACTTAAAGGTCAGAATCTCTTTTTGATTTAAGGTTTATTTTCCTTATAAAATAATAAATATCTCTTCACTGTAAGGCAGCTCCTTCTTCCCCAAATAAAGAATTTCAAAGGATTTCAAAACACGTGGCTAAATAAGTTTAATCACATCCACAGATTCCTATCATCCTACAAAGTCATTAAAATATGAGTATTAGAGCTTTATAAAGATCCTACATTCCTAAATAGAATAAGCATTTCTCTTAAAAGAAACACAAAGCATCTTCCTAAGACTAAACTACTGGAATGGCACCTGACTCAACCCAACTTAGCTCTTCAACTTTATTTATTCAGAAAGCAGAGGGAGACAAAGAGTTTCTACAGTCAAAAATAGATGAGTCCCTATTCATTCACACTGTTCAGTGACTTTTTACACAAAGCTTAACAAGTTTATTTGGTTTTTAATGTATTAATGGGTAACTCACAGCAAATCAGCAAGGAGAGGGACTGTTTTAGGCAGCCATTTGATATGAATGACTATCAAGTGAAGTCTAACTCCAGAAGAAAAAAAAAAGACTAAAATCTGTTAATAGCAGACAGAGCATTTAATAAATAGTGAGCCCTGTTTATCAAGTCTTAAGAATCTCATCTCTTCTCAATGTACCACAGCATAAAAATGATGTTAATAACCATGAGTGAGGTATAAAGTTATGCTTCTGATTAGGCAAGTACCTAAAACACTTTGGAACTACATCTAAAACAATTATCTTAAATAGACAGATGATAGATTCAAGCATACACACCCTTTAGGGTCCTAGATAGCTAGATTAGACAGATAGGAAGATAAATAGATTAGATAAATTAGCTATAGGTAATTCATTAGGTAGAGAGAGAGAGAGAGAGAGAGAGAGATGGACAGATAGATAAAACACACACATGCCTTAGGATCCAAAAGAGCTAAATTAATCTATCAGCATTCCAAAACAATTACTTGAGAATTCCAACTAGAAGAGATCTAAGGCAACACCTTCTCTAGTAGTTCTTCCAATGTAAACAGTTCTGCCGAGTGTTCTGTTTAGTGGGCAATGATAAAATAAACTTTATTTCCCATTCTTTTTCCCTTATCATAACTCCATTGTTTGTCATCACCTCTGACACAGGCTCAACAGCCAAGGCCTACCATGAATGATGAAGTGTGTTTCACATAAACTTTTCTATGAACGTGAGTCTTTGTGGTTAATACTGTATCAAAATGTTTTACATTTCATCTCACAAAATCAGACGGTGGAAAGAGAATTCTGAAAAACCCAAGTTCATATTTAGTGTAATGAACAAGTTCTTATCTAGGCCATGGCCGCACTTACCTAACCGTAAAGCTTTTACTATTTATAAGCCTTGGAAAAACTTTATCCCTTTAAGTACCATCAAAATTCTCAATCAGGATTTCGTATGTTCAATCCACACCAACAGTGAAAGATCAAGTGCTAAACTCCTAAAAATAGGGATGTTATCAGTGAGAGGGACACACAACACTCTGTTGCCAACGCAAAAGCTGCTTGGAGCGGGCAGGGGCACTCCTTGTACGCGTACAGTAGGAACTCAATTCAGCAAAACCCAGGAGCGAAGGATCGGATGACTTCGCACCACAGACACTTTCAGTCTCCTCGGGCCTCACTAGGGTCTGAGTGACTAGTAAACGGCTCAGAACACCAGTTTGACAACTAAATCTAGACGCGCATCCTAGCCACCCGCTACCCGAGCGAATGGGTTCAGGGCCCAAAGAGCCCGAGACCGTGAGCACCCGGGCACTGCTCTGGCCTGCGGATTGCGGTTCCCTCCTGGAAGGCTGTCTGGAGAGCTTTCCAACTTGGCAGCGAAGTGTCTCTGCCCCAGCGCGCTCCGCGACCTCCTCCTCTGCAGGGCCCATCACGTCTTGGTTACCCATTCCTCCCTTTACGCGCGAGGGGACGGAGGGCAGGGAATGCCCGCCGAGTGACAGGTCGTCCTGCAGCGTCCGGATCTCTCCGGGACAGAGCCGCGCAGCCGCCGACCACCCCGCGCCCGGGTCTGCGGCCCCGGCTCAAGGCCGCCCCCTCAGGTCGGGGTGGACGCGGCAGCAGCCACGCGGCGGACGGGCAGGGGGCCGGGCCAGGCGCAGAAGCGCGCGCCGCCCGTTCACCCGACAGCTGCGGGAGCTGCGGCCCGCAGGGCGACCTTTCAGGCCGCGCGCGGCGGGAGCACGGGGCAAGGCTGGGACTAGGCCCGGCGGCCAGACACGGCGGCGGGAGCGCTCAGCCAGCCGCGGACTGCGACCCCGCCGCCCGCGGCCGCTGCCCGCGAGCCCGAGCGGCCCGCGTCCTCACCCCACCCGGGCCCTGCGGCCTCCGCCCCGCCGGCCCGTACCTAGGAAGGTCGTGGATGAGACGTGGTTAACCCCGGTGCTTGGGTCGCTGGTCCGCCGCCGGCGCCGCAGCCCCTGGTGCGGCTGCTGCCTCCGCGCTACCTCGTCCCCCTCCGCCATCTTGTACCGATTTAAAATTAACTCCCCACTGACGTCAAACGCCGCCGCCGCTTTATCAACCTCCCGGGAGCCGGCGGGGCGCCGGTGGGTCCTAGCACCGCCCTCAACGTAGTCCTCCTCCTGATCCTCCCCAACGCCCTCCCCTATCCCGCCCATCTGCGCCAGTGCTCCGCCTCCACCCTGCCGGCCTGCTGCTCGGTTTTCCTGGCCTTTCACTTCTGGGAGGAATTGAAGTGTGTGCCCACCTCCACTGTCTCACACCCCTACCGCCCTGAGTTCAGTACCACATCCCGTTAGCTCTGGGCTGGTCTCTGTAAAGGCAGACGGGATCCCCAGAGAACCAAATCCCTCCTTCCCAATTCAGCTACCCAATTTTCTTAACATCTCTTCTACGTTCGTAGGTGAGGTAGCTTTCGCACTCCTTTCCTTCTCCCCTCTTTATCCCCACCGCCTCCTCCACAGCTATTCCCCTCTTTCTTCCCTACCACCTCCCCCACAAGCTATTCCTTGTGCCCTGGTTTTGCTCTTGATCTTTTCTCGCACAGTCCCTAATGTTGCTTCCCCTCCAGAAGCCATCCTTTGGTTTGTTTGCAACAGCTCCCATGTACTTATGAGACCATCCTGCTATCTTTTTAACTGTGCACACCCTTGCCCTCCAGCTCCTGGCATCTTTCAGAGACAAGCCAGAAAGCACTCTAATCAGAAAATGAATTGCAGCAGGTCCTTTTCTAACTGTGATGAACTTTCTCGTAGATATCAAGTGACATCCTGTAGAAATTTCAGGTCACTTTTAAAAATAGCCTTTGGAGGCTTTGTGAAACATGGTCCCTATCTTCTTGGATTTTTACCACGTCAGCGGCTGCAGTAGAAATTCATTTTCTCTGGTGAAGACAGGTGTCCAGGTGTCCAAATCACTGTCTTGTCCCGTCTTCTTACAAGTCTGAAACTCACAACCTTCATCTTGTGTAATCTCTAGAAAAGAGATTGGTGTCATGGAAGCTTGCAGGGTGCCATTCTATAAGGTGTTTTGTTGGGCTGTTTATTTCTGACTTTATGGAAAGGGATTTGGAGCACCTCCTGAACTTCCTGACTCCCTATGTCCTGGTTCAATACTCTGAGGGCAGCCTAAGCTGCTAGCCTTAAGCCCTGCTTGCTGTTGGATTTCCTTTTACAATCTCCCTATGTAGCATCTATTTAGTATTGTCCACAGTCTATTTTATGCAAGATATCATCTTAGGCATGAGAGAAGATACAAAAATGAGTATTTTTGCCTTCAGAGAATAAACTTCCAGTTAAAATTAGCAGTTAACTTAGCACTGAGCATACCCCATCCAAGACCCCCTAGAGAGTTAAGGCTGAACTACTGGTCAATTTGTCTCTTAACTGGTGTCCTTTCTATTATAGTAGTTCCCCCTTATCCACAAGGATATATTCTAAGACCCCCAGTGGATATCTGAGACCAAAGATAGTACCAAACTCTATACATACTGTTTTTTCCTGTATGTGTATATATATATATATATATATATATATATATATATATATATATATATGATAAAGTTTAATTTGTAAATCAGGCAGAGTAAGAGATTAACATCAATAACTAATAATAAAATAGGACAATTGTAACAATATACTGTAATCAAAGTTATGTGAATAGCTCTGGGGCCATTATTAAGTAAAATAAGGATTACTTGAACATAAACTCCATGATGCTGTAACAATCTATTTGATTATGGAGATGGCTACTAAGAGACTAACAGGTAGGGAGTGTATGCAGCACAGATAAACTGGACAAAGTGGTAATTCATGTCCCAGGAAGGACGTGTGAGATTTCATCATGCTACTCAGAATGACGGGCAAATTAAAACATATGAATTATTTATTTCTGGAATTTTTCATTTAATATTTCTGGGCCCAGTTGTCTGCAGGTAACTGAAACTGTGGAAAGTTGAAACAGTGAATAAGGAGAAGCGGAGAACTACAGTATTAGACACTGTTTGCTTCATAGGCTATTACTGCCATGCCCAGGCTAGGTCCAGTGCTGCTGACTCCATGGAGTATAGAGAAGCCAAATACAAGTACAGTTGGGAGATTAAGCATTATTCCATGGTCACCTCAAATCCATATCTTTAAAAGGCCTTCCTCCATTTTCCCCACTCAGCTATCCCTCTTCAGTTTCTTATTACAGTGAAACTTCAATGTTACTAGACCTCTCCCTTCTCTCTCTTCCACTCTGCACCCAGCAAGTCCCACCCACCTGAAGTCAATTTGGACTTCTGAATCTCTCTCTAGCACACCTCCTCTCCATCCCCTCAGCCTCTGTCCGGAGTCAGGCCCCATTATCTCCCTTCAGACATTGTAACAACCTCCCTCCCTGCTGCTTGCCCTTCTGCTGGGGATCCTCTCTGCACAGCCACTGGCTTGAGTTTTCTTAGATGCAAATGTGATCATGTGATTTCTCTGATCTTGTGATTTCTCTGCTCAAGATAAAGTCCAGCCTCTTCAAAGTAGTCCACAAGAGCTTTCATGATCTGGGCCCAACCTATGTATCAAGTGTCATGTATTCCTTTATTCTTTCATTTAACAAATGAATTATGGGTGCCGAAAAAACAAGTAATGAACAAGACAGACAAAATTGGTTTCCCTGCTTTTTGTGTCTTTCTATACCCCACACAGACCCCTCCACCACAAGAAAGTGAGATCCAGGAGCTCAAAGCTCTTTGTTCAGGGCCCATCTCCAGCACATAAACCAGTGCCTCGTACATAACAGGGCCTCAAAACGTATCTGTGGGTATAAATAAATGAATGAATGAATGGGCTCCACTTTCGATTCCACCACTGATTCACCTAATGTTTCTAAACTTCCAGGTCCTCATTTTTTTATGACTGACTATATAGTAACAGAATTCTTATGCAATCAAATTGAATAATGTATTGACAGTGTTTTCCTGACTGTGAAACAGTTAACATTTATGGACTGTTTACTACTGTTCCAGGCACTAAGTACTTTACATATGTTGTCATTTACTCCTTACAATAATCCTAAAAGGTAAACGCTATTGTTATTCTCATTCTTACAGATGTAGATACTGAGGCACCAAGAGATTTTTAAAAACTTGCCTATATTAGTTTGTGAAAGCAGGCAATCATGGTCCAGAATTTATGCCTGTGTTCATCTTATAGACTATGAATTCCTGGAGGGCAGAGTCCACAGTAGGTACTTTGAGATGCTGCCTTCGGTTAGTATGAATTGTATCAAAAGCTATTTCTGGCAAATAAAAAAACGTTTAAAAAATTTAAATTGTATTAATAAATAAGCAAAAGACATTCACAGACAATTCAAAAAAAGTTATAAAAATTGACCTTAAACATATGAAAAAAATAGTGTCACTCATAATAAAAAAAAAACCAAATTAAAAACAATACAGACAACATTTGTCATTTGGCAAAAATTCAAAAACTTACAATTAGACTGTTGGCAAGGATGTGGGGAGAAACGGGCACTCTCATATGTCGCATTCTCATCGTGAATACAAAATGGTATAATAATCCCTATGAAGAGGAATTTGTCAATATCCAACAAATTTTATTCACATTTACACTTTGACCTGCCAATCTCACTTCTGGGCATTAACTCTGAAGACACAACTCCAATAATATAAAAACATGTATTTGCACAAGGTAATTCACTGCAGCACTATTTGCAATTGCAAAATATTGTCAACTATAGCTATCCAAATATCCAAGCACAGGTGATCAGTTACATAAACTATGGGAAATGTTCATGATGGAACACTTGGTAGAAGAAAAAGAAGGAGAATGGGAAGAGGAGGAAGATCCCTACGAACTGATACAGAATTATTCCCAAGAAAACCAAACTACAAAAAGAGCTTATGTAGCATGCTACCTTTTGTGTGAGAAAGAGAAATAAGAATACATTCATATATCTACTTAATTGTCCAAAAAAGAAACTTGGGTTTCAATAAATTTGTTCTCTCCAAGGAATGGGATGTTGGAGGATCCCATAGAAGGAAGACAGAATGGAGTGACACTTCTCTGAGTGTACCTTTTTATATAGTGTTCTCTTGGAAAAACAGGGTTCCTACTGGCCACTTTTGAATTATATTCTACACGATCAGAAGATAAAATTAAATCAATAAGATTGGGAAGTGGGGGCTAAGTAAGATTGGAAAGTAAACTAAGTACAGAAGACTCTCCATCAACCAGAACTCAAACTGGCACTCTGAAGCAACCGGCAAAAATATCGAAAAAATACTACCACATTTATCCAGCATGGGTGCTGGTTAACTGAGAGTCTGCTTACTTTATTCAGCATCTATCAATCCCCATGGGCACCAGTTAACTGAGAATCTACTGTTATGATCTTAACAGTATTTCAAATGAGTAACATAACCACACTGAAGAGGAAAAATGAAAGCCAATTAATACAAGTCATTTACAAACAGAGTATTGGACTATAAATACTTCTCAGTCTTGGTTAGGGTGGAAGGAGAACATCAAACACATCCTGAAGTCTTTTGGGTAGGCTTGTTTTTGTAGAGGTATGGGCAAAGCCATTCTGAACCTATATCAGATGTACTATAGGATTGAACAAATGAGTAAATATCTTGAAATTGTTGAGAGCCAGAATTATCAATGGGGAAGGAGGGACACACAAACAATGAAAGGGGAAAGGCAAAATGGACCCTATGGGATAGATTAAATTGAAGGTATTAATATGGACCAAAGATTTCTAAAATGCGTGTACATGTGTGTGTGCAAATATAAATATGCAAGTATAAGTGTATGCATGTGTACAAATGTATATACATATGTATACATGGATATATTGCCTAGCTCTGTCCACAGAAAAGAGTTACAAGCAAAGACACACAATTAGCTATGACCATACCTAGTGCTCAGTCTTGGTCTCTAATACCATTCCCTACTAAATGGAAATAGGAGTCCTTGGAGAAATAGCTGCTTCTAGAGCTGGAGCAAGGTGGGTACAAGATGAGCTATAAGCATCATTTTTGTGGCAGAAATTAAGGAGGGACTCTATATAATAGTAGGGCATGTCACAAAGACATGTAAGTCAGCTTGAAGGGGTTCCCACTGGTCAAATTTGGAATAATACGATTTGAGCACCAAAACAACTAAACACAATAATAAATTATAGATCTTTGGGAAAATAAAAATCTATGAGTCTACACCAATGATAAATGGTGACATAGATAGATAGAGAGAGAGAGAGATGTGAAGGGAGGATTCTTGTTTATAGTAGACTGCTAAGGGTAGACTGGTAAATGTGGAGAAAATGCTAAAGTTGGAAAGTCATCAATTTGCAACCATGGTAACAAAAATTGGTTTAGACAAGAATCATCAATGAATGCTAGATGGAGGGAAGAAAGGTTGATGAAGAGCATAATATTTGCATGTCTTAAAGTTTCTCCCCACATTTGCTTATTAATTACAAGGGGCACATGGAAACCATACTATGTAGAAATCAGACAACACCTTGACTAGGTGATTAATGAGGAGGCAAATAGACAGCATATGACTCCAGGTGTAATGCGCTGAAAGGGACACAACATCACCTATATAATGTTTCAGTCTGGAATGAACCTAAATGATGGAACCTAAGACAAACCTAAAATAAGAAATGTTTCATTTACAAGACAGACAGACAGACACACACACACACGCACACACACACACACACGCAAGGGAGATGTATTCTTCAAAAACATCAATGTCATAAAAGAAAAAGAAAGGCTATGGAAATGTTCTAGATCAAAGGAAGCTAAGAGATATGACAACTAACTGCAATATCTGATCCTAGGCTGGATCCTGTACTGGAGGCAGAAATGCTATAAAGCATACCATAGAGTCCACTGACAAAACTAGAATATGGATGGTAGATGAAAGTGTCACATCAGTACTATGTTATCTGAAATTGATAACTGTACTATAGTTATGTAAGAGCATATTCTTATTTATATAAAATACAAACTGGAGTATCTTAGGGGAAAGGGCCAGGATATATGCAACTTTCTCTCAAATGGTGTAGAAAACTGTGTCCTAACATTAGAACAGCAGTAAACTAAAAACAAATCCCAAAATAGGTACACTTAACTTAAGGCCAGAACCTCATTTTAACTGATGGAGCACTAATGAGCTTGACCCCATCACTGGTTTCTCTTGGCGGACTCTGCAGGCTCCTCTCGTTGACTTCAAGGGCTAATACTTACAGGAGCCTAGACATGGGTGCATGTGTCTCTGGCACACCTGCGTGTGTCTCACACTGAGAACTGTAAGCATGCTGACAGGCAGTTGCTCCATGTGGAACACTGCGGGCAGATGGGCTTCTACCTGAGCTTGCTGTTCAATATTAGGTGTCCGTTTTTCTCCTAAGCAAAGAATAGCTGTCCCTTGTGAATACAAGAGGGAAATAATGACACTTCCAACCCATATTCTGCCTCAGAGGTAACAACTTGATTTGGGACACATGATCATCAGTATCACTTAGTGAAAAGAACACCAACTTCAGAGTTTAGTCCCCACCTCTTCCTCTTGGTTTGGTGACCTTGAGAAAAGTAACTAACTTCTCTAAGCCTGTTTCCTCTGCTATAAAGGTCTCTCCTCCTAGCATTTTTGTCAGGATGATTACAGATAATGTGGATAAAATATTTAGCCCAGTGACTAGCACGTGGCAAGAAATAATACCCATCATGATTATTGCTCTGATCAAGTCTAAGAAGACACTGAAAAGCAGGAGCATAATTAAAAATATTAATACCTATTCATAATTTCATTTAATCTGCAAAATACCTCTATGAAGCAAGGATTATTAGCATCATTCGCATTTTACAGAAGAAACTGGGGCTTTAAAAGGTTATGTAATTTGTTCAAAGCCACCTGACAAGTAAATTGAGGAGCTGAGATTTAAATTCAGTTCTGTCTGTCTCCAGAGTCTATGTTCTTACCTGTGTAGCTCCAGAAAACATACTGGTCTTGAGGCTAGACACTGCAAACTCTATAACCATAGGAACCATTTAGAAAGATAACTACGTAGCTGCACACAGCTTCTGGGTGTCTAGGAGATTGTTTCAGATAGCTGGAGTGGAGGTAAACATTCAAGTCCAGGACGAGGGCACCCATGAGCACAATGACACCCACTCTCCTACACACAATGGGAGCATCTGCTTGAATAATCGACTTCTAGGGAATTCACAGGTATCTTGTAGTCACTAAAATAGATAAGTAGTGGGAGCAGCAAACATCCAAATCCGTGAGCTGAACATGCTTGAGTATATTTCAAAGAGTAGGTAGAGACTGGTTTTTAAATTAAGATTAGCATACAAAAGAATGCTAGCATGAACTCTTTGGAAACTATATCATATTTTATAACACTTTTGCAAAAATAATGATGAAGGAGAAAAAGTCATTGTAACTTGAAGCAATCACTGCCATGTGTTTTCATCTCCTCTGAGAACAGGGTAGTCCACCCTTGACTGCCTATCCAGACACAGCAAATGTCCTCCTCATTTTCCCCCTGCCCTCAGGAATGCCTTTGAGGTCAGTGGGAAATCCCTGCTTCACAGGGATTTTAGCCTATTTTAAGATTAAGACAAGATCTACATTGGCCTTATTACATCAACATGTTTTATTTGTAACTGGAGAGCAGCCAAATCTTTCTTTCTCACACCCAAGCTTAATTCCAAACTCCAAAAAGCTGACTGGCCAGTTGGCTAGCAAAACCACCTTGACAATGCCCTGAGACTTAATCATCCTTGTTGTAACCTATTTCATTCTTGGATTCACTGTCACCAGAGTAGTTTCATCATTGTATTTTGGTGGTTAAATCTACAACTCACTTCAAACACTTCTCCCAGCTCCACACCACTTCTTCCCTCCTTCAACATTCTTGTGTTCAAATGTAAACACTTAGAACGTGAGTTCCTTCTTCTGTATTTCCCGTGACAGTTCTTTGCTCAAGTTGAAATATTGGTGGATAATGCCACGGCCACCTGATCTGCCTGGCACATATTTATCTTTCAAGCTTGTCAGGATCAGCATCCAAGAGAGTGAGATACCGTAAGACATAATGAAATGACTGTGTTTTAACACATTATGTTTTCGGGTTATTTGTTATATAGTAATAGGTAACCATAATGCATGCACATGGCGTAATACATACATATATAAACATATATATGTAGTAAAAGTGTAAACAAACACATAGCAATAACAGACACTATACTCAAAACATCACTCATTGGTAATGTTTGTGTCTGTGGTCTAGAGCAGTGATTCTTAACTCGTCACTGCTTTATTTGAAAGTAATGCAAACGATAAATGGCATTCGTTTACAGGACATGTTGCCACAGGCATGCTCAAATGTCCACTGGTGGCCAATGTAGATTAGACCGTTGGCCATACATCTCCCATCATGAGCAGATCTAGGATTTGTGAGGCCTAAAGCATCTATAAATTTAGGGAATTTTCAGGAAAGCAAATTATGAATCAAAATTAGATGTGAAAGTAAATATTTATTTAGAATGAGAAAAGAAATCACCAATTTTATAAAGCTAACACAACAAACATACAGAAAAATTATATTTTAATTAATGAAAGTCATGGCACACCTCTCATACTTTTTTCTAAATAATTGGGTTGCATAGTCTTTGGTTCATGTTATACCAATTCTGAAGAGAAAATAGAAAGACAATTTAGTTTTTTCTTTAGCATAATTAATAAAGTTATTAATGACAGATTAGAAAAATCTCTTTCTGCTTCATATAATTTTATTGTTGATATCATGTAAACTTTTAGGAATATTGTCAAATTTGGGGAAATCTCTAGCAGGTCTCTTTCATGTAGGAGCTTCGGATTTCAGGGCATATCAAGTTTTCTTTTCAGTAACTAATCTCACTTTGAATTGAAAATGCGTGGGACATTTTTAATTGTATATGCTACATTTTGCAGTAGACTTCTAAACAGGAGAGAAATTCCATTTTTTTTCATTATTAAGGAAAACCAAGTCTTCCTTTTAGCACGTTTAGCCATCTGGTGATTGGAAGAATTTTCTACAGACTAGTTCTTGGCTCCAAACTTTTCAAACATTATTTTCCTTCCAATTGCCTCCCATATACTATTGGTGCTAGGCACTGAAGGACACTTGTACTTCTGACTGAGCCTGAAACCACAGGAATAGAGACAAAGGGTACACCTGTTCTGATCTGCCCTTTTAGGGCTTATATCCAGGAAGTAGATTGATGAGAAAACAGAAAGCAAAGGGAGTTTGTGTCCCTCTCCCCAATTAGAGCTCAGGAAGGAAACTGCTCCACACAAGGTCTTGCTCCTTCGAGAAATGGTCCAAGCAGATTAAAACTGATGGTGCTTGGAGGTTAGGTAGAAGTGGGCCTTAGTTATCCCTTCTGAGCTTCCCTTGGGTGGGCCTCAAAGTCACTGTACATACCATTGAGGACTACGAAGATAGCTGAGTTGGGAACCAGAGGTCGTTGTTATGAGTCCACCGTGTTCACCCTAAACCAGGAATTGGATGGATGTGGCAGGTAAGCGTCAGACAGCTATGCCACATTAAGGTAACTTGAATCAGAAAAAAAAAAAAAAAGAGTGCTGTGTCCTGGACATGCCAAAGAACAAAGCACAAGCAAGTGAGTTCCGACTCCACAGACAAGGGTAAGGTGCTCAGGGACCAGATTAGCCACGGCACCACACAGCAGAGCTCAGCGAGGCCCCAGACAAGAGTCCTGGGTTCCAGAGATGTATCCCAGGCCTCCTTCTCCTGCCAGCTGGTCACCCGAGTAAGCTTTCCACTCTGTCTGCAACAGTGGAGCTTAAGATATATCAGAATCAAATTTTCAAGTCACAGGTGAAGATCCCTGGAATCCACTCCTAATTAAAACAGCATCAAACATTTATCAGGTACTTACACATGCCTGGTAATGCACATTATCATAATAAGGTAATATGCATATACATGTACAGTATATAACTTTTTTTAGTTATGCTTCACAATAACTACAAAACAGAGATATTATTACTATCTCCATTTTACAAGAATCCTGAAACCAAGAGCAATTAAATAATTTGCCCAAGCTTGTAAAATAGGGCAGCTAGACTTTGAACCCACAGGTACAACTTGGGCCTTCACACTTGGAATGACCAAGTTCTGTTTGCCTGGAGCAGCTGGTGGAACTCCAGGTAAATGACACAAATGGCTCCTTAGGGCTGGCCTGACTAACCCCCACCACAAGTTCCTTTCCTGTCACCATGTGACATCAATGGCAGATCTCAGAAGGTAAAGTGGTCACTACTCCAGTGTATTAAGTGTAGTCTGCTTCTCAAAGCCAAAGCCCACACTGCTGTGGCAGAGGATCACGTGTTGCTAGAGAAGCACTACACCTCAGCCATCACTACTCTGTGGGCACCTCACTGGGCCATGCTGGCTGTGGCCATGCTCTCCATTTTGTACCCATCCTCAGCTCCGATCCAGAAGCCTCTGGAAGTATCTTAAAAAGAATGCTCGATCCCAGCACAACCATGTGTTGCATATGTTAATCCATGGAAATTCATCTTAGAAATAACCACACTTGCTATGGATAACCCAGAACTGCAGCAGCAAGAGCTCAAGATTTTAATTCTGACACTGTGACAAGAACCATTGAAAAGGGATTTAACCTTTGTGTACTTTCATTTCCAATAAATTGAAGGAGGTACAACATATCACTATCATTTATAGGCTGGTTGGTTTGTTTTTTCTTGAGCAAGTATCCACGTTCAATGTACTTTGCTCAGCATTGCTATCTCCTCCAACACCTCCCTCCCGTCAGCATCTGCTTTGCTCGGAGCTCTTGAGGACAGAGCCATATCCTTGCTGGTGCTGACAGTGCCCATAGAGACTGCTAGGATCCGTGCCAAGCGTGCAGACTGCTGATGTTCCTACAACCTCTGGTCCACTGGGTCCCACAGCTGAGGAGATTTCACACAGGGACAAGAAGATCAGCCTCCAACCAGCCCTGCCATGCTTTGTTCTGAGCACTTCTGCTTGTACCTAAAGATTTCCAACCTCTCTCCCCAATGTAAGACTGCTAAGTAAGACTTGGCAGTTTCTTACTCTGACCTCTTGCTGAGAATGCCTACAAGTCTCATGAGGCCAATTCCTTTGTTTCTAGTCTCACCCTTTTAATCAGGGGTCTCCTGCAGCTTGGAGAGAGGACAGCAGGGAAGCTATGCTATGCCTTCCGGCCCTACTCTCGACTAACCCTATTGGTCCTACCCACCCCCTAAGGGCACTGGGTGCTTCTTTGACCAACCCAGCACAAAACAATGCTCATTAGTGATAACAATATGTGCAAAGCTGAAAGGGACTTGAAGGAGAAATATTGTCCTCATTAGCTATATTTTGGCCCCAGCTCAGTAGAGAAAAATTGCCTTGTAACAGTTGTTAAAAATAAAAATACGAGAATTTCAGCATGAATTAAATATTTTCCTTCTGTTCTTATTTAACATGTGTAGAATGAAAAAAATGTGCATGTCCATCTGCAAAACAGCATTTTTAGGTTTTAGTTGATGGGCGTATTTAAATCTGAAGGTCATGACCAACAGCAACCTATGTCCCATATTGGGACTCTTTACTCACATACATTCATGTTTTCTTTTATTTCACCCTTAACTGATGGTGATTGATAGGATTTATCAAATTCAGGTCAATAAAAAAAAAAATTATGGGTAGTTCACCACGACTGTAGGTAGGGGATTTGTTCTTTACAAGATAAGCAGCTTATTTCTCATGACAAAAGTTGCAGTTGTATAAAAGAATACAAAATCATTCAGTCTGATATTTTAACAAGGGAAACTATGACACAATTGAATTTTAACAAAGGCAACTATTTAACAAGGGAAACCATGATATATGGCTATTTCCCAAAATTAAGTCAGGAGAGCTCTAGGAAACCACTGAAATCCCAGATGCATGCACAGATGCTTGGGGGAGGATGGGAGAAAAATACTGTATTTTGCCATGTATAATGTGCCAAATTTGTGAGGGAAAAATAAGGATGTACATTATACATGGGTAGTACTAATTCTGTATCTATGTAAATGTTTTTAAATTTTTTTTATTAATTCATTTTTATTATTAGACTTATTAGGGTGACATCTGTTAGCAAGGATTACATAGGTTTCAGGCATACATAATTTTTTTATTTATGCTTATGAGTTAAAAGTGTAGCTCTAGAAATCAATAATCATATCCATATGTAAAATAATACCCTGGAATATGATCATTGGTATGTGTGTATATATATTATACATAAAATTTCTTGTAGCTTGTATCTGTTCTTGTGTTTTGTAATTGTTTACTACATAAAATTTCTTGTACCATAATATGTTAAAAAATAAATGCTAAAATTCCTTTACACAAAAAAATAAGTACCTAAATATAAACATAAAAATTTGAATTAAAAAATTAAGATGAAAGATCTTTTTTCCCCTGAAAGTTTGGGCCTAAAACATGGGTGCTCATTTACATGGAGCATGTTATACCTGGCAAAATATAGTAACAGGGTTTTGGTGGAAAGACAGGAAAATGATATTAGGAGATAAAGGAACTAGCTGTGAGCAGTCAAGAATGGGAGAGATTAAAAGGAAGTTTGAGTTATGAAGGTGAGAAAATGCCCATTGGAGTCAAGAGGGAGGAAAGAGAAATTAAACAACAAACATTTAGGAACCAGAAAAAAAAGAGAGAATAAATGGAATGTATTATTAGAGTCCCATACAAGTCTGAGTAATCTGCATCCACTCCCTAAATGATGGTGTCCCCAAGCCCCGCAAGCAAGGACATGAAGAGTAAGATCTTGGTTTCTAGTCTACCCTCTCCAACATCCTATAAAGCAATCTGGCCAGTTTTTCCCTCCTGAGAGGGTGGGAAAGGGAAGGAGATAACCAACAACCAAGGTGGAAGGGACATTTAAAGGACAACAGCGGCAAATATTTTCATAGAGGAGACTTGAGAGGTGCTGCTGAGGAGACTGGAGAGATAAGTGGGGATCTCTGTGGTAGACTGAGCCGCAGAGGGTCTGCAATGGGCTTGTAAATAGTAATCATAGATTCTTGGGCATAGATCCTTTGATAATGTTTAGAACATCTGCAGTTCAGTGAGCATGGGTGATTTAAATCTAAGACTGATCCTCCAGGCAGCATCCCGCAGAATTTGGTGTTGGCGTTGGGTACAAGCTGCCAATTCACCACAATGCCCAAGGTAGCTCTCCTCTCCCACCAGTGAGACCTCCCATCACACTCGCAAGCCTTCAGCTGTTTCCTCCACACAGACAGCTGGACCCTGCAGAGCATTCTTTCCTGGGCATAAAGGGCAACCTTAAAACTCCTCGGCTATACAGTGGTTGTTACAAAGTAGCCATGGGGATATAGGGTATAGCATAAAAAAATACCAGGGCTGTCCGGAAAGTATCCAGCCATGTAATATGAAAAATAGAAGCATTTGTGGCTGGATTTTTTCTGGACAGCCCTCATGTAGTCAATAATATTGTAATAAATATGCATAGTGTCAGGTTGGTACTGTATTTGTTGGAGTAATAAATGTAAGGGGGGTTGGGGGCAAGGTGAAAAAGGTGAAGGGATTAAGAAGTACAAATTGATAGTTACAAAATAGTCATGGGGATGTAAAGTACAGCATAGGGAATACAGTCAATGATATGGTAATAACTATGTATGGTGCCAGGTGGGTACTAGACTAGTCAGGGGAATCACTTCTTGAATTACATAAACGTATAACCATATGCTGTACACCTGAAATTAATATAAAATAATATTGAATGTCAAAAGCAATTGAAAATTTTTAAAAGAGGGGAAAAGTTGAAGGGGAATAAGAGGTCCAAATTTCCAATTATATAACAAACAAGTCCTAGGGATGTAATAATATATGGCATGGGGAATACAGTTAATAATTACTGTGATAATGTGGTACGGTGTCAGATGGTTGCTGGGCTTATAATGGATCACTTCTTTATGTATACAATATAAACTTGAATAACTATGGTGTACCCCTGAAACTAATATAATATTGTATGTTACCTATATTTTTAATAAAAATCTCTTTTGAAAAACCTCATGGGCTGCTTTTAGTAAACCTTTTGAGGACATAATCTAATTTAGGGGGAAGGCTAGGTTATTTCAATATTCCATGTAGAATAATAAGTAATAATACATTAGGCTGCTTTTGGCTGAAAGTATCAGAAAACCCAACCAGGAATGTCATCAACAAAAAGAATGTAGTAGTATCTCATGCAACAGTAACTTCAAAGGTAGAATGTTTTCAGGGTTGGTTAATTCACTCTCCAATGACATCATTAAGACATCTGAGAGTTGTTTTGGGTTTTTTTCCAAATTTCTATTTTTCCTTCTTTGATAGGTTGACTTTTGTCCACACATTTATCCTCCATAGTTGCAAACTAGGTTGCCCAAGTTTTAAATACCCCATAAAGATACAACAGTGTGAGCAAAAGAGGGCCTGTTCGTCCTGCCTTGAATCTCTTCTCATCGGAAGGAAGATTTCCCTTAGACTTTCTCTCCATCTCATTGCTCATAATTGCTACACATGCCAATTTCTAAAGTAACCTCTGACAAGGAAAATGGACTTGCCATGATTGATTTAATGTAATAAAATCCACCTTGCTTTGGGCTGGGACCAGCTTTTCCTGAAGCACAGAAGTTGCCTGATATTTGAACAAGTTTGGGATATTATTAGCAAGGAAAGAGGGAGGAGTGGCCAGATGGAGAGGCAACCCATAGGGTCATCCCAGATCAGAACATGGAGTGTGACTTCCAAATACACCCTCACCTACCAGCTCCTCTTCTTTCCTTCCAACAATCCCCTTGCCAAGAGGAAAATGAACCCACACCCACGCCCTCAAATTTGGACCTAATTAAAGTAATAAAGGCCCTTCTACAACAGGCTAGGAGCAACCTGGGAGCCCTGAGACCCAGTCAAGAGTTCTATAATTACCAGAGAAATTACTGTGCATCATAGGCAGCATACGTTGAAACATGCCACCGATTGAGAAGCATTAAGTTACATCATCTGTAGTAATAAAGGACCTTCCAGTTCTCGGTAAGTACCAGTCTTGTGCTGTTCCTGTTCGTCCTTTGACTGGTGTTTATAGAACTCTTGGTTTTCATGAGGCCGTGTTACGTGATTGAAAAGCCTGCTTATCTTATTGTCACACATATCTTCATAATACAGTCCTCTATAACTTGAAGTGCCTTGCATAAGCTGGGTTTTTCCCACCAGAAAATTAGTTTATCCTGGATGTTTGGGAGTTGACTGAGAACTGAAGATTACTTTTGTCTGAGTCTCACATAGTTGGCTTGTAAAGTGATTTTATTTTTCACTTTAAATTAATTGCAAACTTTTAAAAAACAAGAAATCACACATTCTTTTTATTTTAAATCTGGATTTCTGGCTTTTCTTTAAAAATTAGCAGATCTGACCACCCGGGCCAGACTACTTACATATAGTCACCATTGTCTGAAGGTGACTTAGTGGATCCCTCTTTGGAAGGAAAATAGACTCTCCAGCTTGCCACAGACCCCATTTCATATTCCTGCTGCCTACTTGATCCATCCCCAGCATTTGAGCTTATGACCCCTGGCTACCTAATTAATAATACCCATGGAGTTGCCTAATGGATCTGAATTTAATAAACCCAAGAGTCATAGCCAGTTGAATCTGAGACTGAAAAGCAAATATGTTTATGAAGAGAGAGACATACATGTACGTGACATACGATCTCCTATTAGGAGATCTGAGACATGAGGTCCATCCCTTGTGGAAAAGCACTTTGAAACTCAGCCCTCCTCCTTTGTCCTCATATATTTGGGAAGCTGGCCAGCCTTGATAGGAGAGAAAGAGGAGAGATTCAAACATCCCATTGTTTTTTGGTCTAGTCTACAACAATCACTGTGTCGCGGGAGGCCCCAGAGCACTAGATCTGATTACCTGCTGATCATGATTTCAGCTTGCAGGACAAGCCTGTTTCCATTAGTGGCTGTATACAATTACTACCTGATATGCTTCTGGAACTGTTCCACAATATTCTTCTCAGGGATTTCTCATTTCTTTCACCATCCCCTACTCTCTTCTCTCGAGAGAGAGAGAGAGAGAGAGAGAGAGAGAGAGAGAGAAAGGAGAGAGAGAAAGAGAGAGAGAGAGAGCAAGAAACCTAAATGGAGTCTGGAAATTGGCTCAGTTTCATTAGCACTTTATACATGTTTCTTGAAGTCCCTATTTTCTTCCTTCTTTAATCCCCACTTTATGACCAGGCCCATTAAAACCCATCTCCCTTGCTGAATGTCACAGTCCTGAACTGAGAGAAAAGATGGGGGTAGGGGTAGATATTTCACCAATTATTTTTCAGTAAGTGCCCAATTCCAAATTAAATCAGAAGTGTTCAACTGTCCTCATTTAACATCTCAGAATCTCTGTCCAGAAATAGCCCATATTTAATATGAACAAAAATGTGCATAGCATGACACAATGCTACATGTTGAAATAGGCAACCAGCCGATTCTTTAGCTGATGAGATGACAGAAATAGTTCTTAAAAATTAGGACAGATAAGGAAAGTCAGCAAAAAAAGGGAACTAAATATCCTAGAGGTTACTGTGGACTTCGGAGAAATTGCTATCAAACTGGATGCAGCCATAGGGAAATCAGGTTAGTGTAATAAGATCAGGCATTTTGAGTCCAAAGCACCCCTTCAAGCATGGAAGGACACACACAATGCTGTCTCCTGACAACACAGAGTAAGATAGTCTTCTGTCTGCTCTACTTTCTGGTGGACTAAGGTACTGCCTCTGAAAAATCCTGTTGAAAACAGAAGAGTTCATTCTACCTAAAGAGTTTTAGCACTTGGAATGTAGGCTCTAGAGCATCACTTCCCAAGCAGTGATACGTGTACCCCTGGGGGTACCTGCTGGGCCATTCAGGGGGACATGAAAAGTAATCAGTAATGGTGCAAAAAACAAGTTAAGTTTAAAAATGCAAAGTGTTAGTTATGGAACAATAACTATTAAGTGTGAATCACTGTTACTAGAGAAACTTCAAAATTAGATTATAATTAGCTGAAGATGACTGGTGAGGGCGTGGCTATGAGCCCTTCCCCCCAACTGCTCTTCTACCAATCATTATGCACAGTTTCAGAACAATCCATTTACGACCTTTCTAGAACTTCCCAAATATACAAATACAATGGTAGCCAGACTGTTTGATCAGTTTAGTTATTGACTGAGTAAAAGTGTGTTTTCTTTCATTGTGATTCTTTTCAAGCAGTTTTTCATTTAATGCTTAAATACTTGATCATTATCAATATTTAACTGTGTTACAAATGTTGTCAAATTAAATCTGTAGTTTGTACTTTTAGTATAGTAATTTTTCTTTCCTATTACCTCAGTATCAGATAGACACTGAACAAAAGTGTCAGTATTTAAAAACAGCTGTTTTAAAAACAAGGGTTACAATTTGTAGAAATGGGTTTAAAAGGGGTACACAAGTGGGAAAAGGTTGGGAACCACTGATCTAGAGAAACATGAAGAAATTGGACATTTTCTAGAATTCTTCTCTCCTGGTCCTTTCATCACCCTAGGGAGTGCCTGAAAATAGAGTGATTAGGTATGGAACTCTGAACAAAGAAATACTCCACAGACTTTGGTGGGTTTGCCTCCAACATTTAATTCAGCCCTCTTCAACTAGAATTTACTGGCCACCTACTCTGTGCCCATCACTGTGCTAAGGGCTATAACAACCTTGAAAGAAGCTTATAACAAAGCCTTTGACCTCAAGAAGCTTGCCATCTTGTTGGGTGGGCTGAACCTACAGATATGAAGGAATTAGAGAAAAGCACGAGAATAGAATTGAGCATTAAAGAATGTGAAGCATTTGGAGCTCTCCTATGCCAATGACAAGAGAATAAAGTGACACAACCATTTTTGGAAAACTTTTTGGCAGTATCTCTGAATATTAAGTATGTCCTATGATCTAGCAATTCTCCTCCCAGATTTATACCCAACTAAAATCCATATATATTTTCACAACAAGACATGTATGATCATGATCCTAGCACTATTCATAATAGCTTCAAACTGAAAACAACCCAAATGGCCATCAGAAGTAGAATAGATCTGTAGCATATCCAGGCAAAAAGCTACTATTGAGCAGGGAGAAAAGACAAACTACAACTACACATAAGAATATGGATGAGTCTCGCCAACAGAATGTGAAACAAGAGGTACCAGACAAGAAAAGATGACGACAGGCTGGATGGTTCCATTTGTATAAAGTTCAAAAGCAGGTAAAATGGATCTCTTGTGGTAGAATCACAGAGTGGTTTCCTTTGTGCGGGGAGGGTAGGTAGGCAAGAGCAGGATTCTGGGGAACTGGTAATGTTCTGTTTCTTGATCTGGGAGCTGATTACATGAGTGTGTTCGCTTTGTGAAAATTCATCGACTCTATGATGTGCACACTTTCTATGGAATTTGTCAAAAACATCCATGGAAGAGTCACATTCAAGTATTACAAATGCCATCAACATTTCCTGAATATTTCTGCTGATGGAAGCCCAGAGGGGGTGTACAAATTGACTTCCAGTAGTTTTTGACTGAAGTCCGGAATTTCAAGCTTCTGAACTCCCTGTTCCATCACTGATTCTCTGGACAATTTTAGAAAACAACCTGACTTCTAATACCTCTATTTTAAAAAACAGCAAGGTGGGCTTTCATTCTTCATTCGCCGTCTAGTAGTAGATTTGCCTTTAAGGGTGAAATACGCAAAATTGCCCAGCAGTCGATGCTTTTGTCATTCAATCAAAATGAAATTTTAAGTCCCTCATCCTTTTCATGATAGGTAACAAAGTTCTGCTGCACATGGGGAATGCACTGTTGTTTAAACCTAATCGTTGTCACTACGTAATAATTAGCCTGATTCTCTGCTGAATCCCGGGGTGAAGCTTGGGCTGTCGGCCATAAACCTTCATGTGGAAACGAGCCTCTCTTTTCTCTCCCTCTCAGAGGATAAGAAGAGGTGCTTTCCCCTTCCTTACATGCTCTGAGGAGCTAGGAGAAGTAACATGTTTTTAGGAATATGAGCCAGCATCGAAAGAGAGGTGATCTTGATGGGAGGAGACCTGATGTTGTCAGTTAGAAAATTTTAAACAAGTCACCCTACCTCCCTAACTTTCAATTTACTCATCTTTAAAATGGGGCCATAACAATCCCTCTCCTGCTTACCTCTTAGTTTGGCTTGAGGTAGAAGTGGGATTATGTATGTAAAAGTTTTTTTGAAACTAGGAAGTGCGATACAAATGTAAACAATTGCAATTATGTAAAAATGCTATCAATAAACTCTGTTGGGTTCCATTCCAGGGGCGGGGGGGGGGGGGGGGGGGGAGGGGTGCAGCGCAGTGAGCAAGACAAGCAGGTCCCGGTGCTCAGACAGCTTATGTGATGGGAGAAGACAGACAGTAAGAAGACAAACACCAGATAAGACGACTTGGATTAATGAAAAGGTGCTATGAAGGAAATGAGGCAAAGCAGTACAGTGGAGAGTGACAGGAGGTTTCTTCAGGTTGGGTGATCAGGGAAGGCCTCTCTGAGGTGGTGGCCTTGGAGCTGTGTCCTGAATATGCCCGTGAAGTTCTGGGGAAAGGGTGTTCCAGGCAGAGGGAAAAGCAGATGCAAAGGTGCTGAAGGTGAATTTGACACAGGAGGGAATCTGACACGTCATGAGGACCAGACAGAAAGCCACTGCAGCCGGAGCAGGGGAGAGGCAAGAGGTGGTCAGCAAGGCAGGCAAGGTCTGAACCACAAAAAGGCAAGCGTGGGGCACCCTGGGGGCAGGGTCACCTAGGGAAAGGGTGTAGGTGGAAAAGAGGGCACAGGACTATGATTTATTTGCAAGGGGAACCCCCCAAAAAAACCTGGACTTTATTTTTAAAAATTGTGTATTTACTCTTAAATGTTTAAACTTTGGCCACCATCAAAGTACTCTCCGTTTGATGCAATACAACTGTCGAGATGCTTTTGTTTGCCACTGCTCAAAACAGCTTTTAACTTGTGAATTTTGATGCCTTTTAGTGCTTTTGACGTTTTTTGTTTCGCCTCTTTCATCACTGAAACATTTCCCTTGGAGGACTTTTTTCATCCAGGGGAAACAAAAACAAGTCACTCAGGTGGAGATCAGGTGAATAGGGAGGGTGGGGCACAGGGGGTCAAACTGGGTTTTGGTCAAAAACTGCTGAACACTCAGCGTGGCTTGGGACAGGTACGTCGTCAGGTCGCATGTTGTTCCTATAAATTACCTGTCGTGAAGTGGGCAAATGCAGTGAAAGAGTCTCCAAAACAATTTCAGTGAAAGTGAACACAGCCTCTCCCAACAACGCCAGCTGGTACACTGAGGCAGGTGGGTTCCTAGAACACTCACCTAGCGGGGGAGGCCTGTACTACAGGGGGCCTGCCCTCCAGAGGATAATTCTGGTCTGGGGGGGTGGGGTTCCTCATATAGCAGAGGAAGAATTGGCAGCGAAAGACTTGGCATCCAGGCGAGTCACTGTGGAATCAGAAAATCAGGCCTTACTTCTGTCTTGCAGAGTCTTGTATAAACGTCACAAGTTTCCAGAGGTGAAGCTGAGGAAACCTAAGCTTTGGAGCCTCCCTTGTACAAGGCTCTTCCAAGGCCATGGGAGGCACCCCAGTTCACTCCTATAATCAAATTTTGTATTCTTTTTCTTTCAAAGATCTTCTCAAATTTGCCCCTACCCCCATTCAAATGCCACGGCAGATTTCTAGAATCAGAGCATCAGCAGCCAGTCAGGACCTGAAGGTTTGTAAATATGCCCCCTTTGATTACCCTGGTGTCCTCCCGTCCAGCCCAGGAAGTCTGAGACCCCATTTCTGTGGGTGAGACCCCATTTCTGTGGGCGGTCCCACTTCCTGCTTCTCTTTTCCTTACTAGGCCCTGGAGTCATTCTTTCCACAGTCTGGCCCCAGCTAACCTTTCTGGCCTCGTGCCCCATGGCACCCCCAAGCCTTCTCCCTCCTGTGCAAGGCTCACAAACTTGTTCCTCTTCCAGCAAAAATCCTCTCTTGGCTCCGTATTTTTGCACATGCTGTTCCTCATGACTTGAATGCTCTTCCCCCCTTCTGTCAAACTCTTGCTGAACCCTCTGCTCTGGGAAGCTGATGTCTTCATGTTCCCCTCTGCTTCCTGCTCCCACGACACTGTGTGCAGCACTGGATTAAGGCACCAATCTCCCTGTCTGAGAGTTCTCAGGTCTGTCCTCCCCCAACCCTGACACTGGGCCAGTGAATTCCCTGAAAGCCTGTTCTGTTCATTTCCTGCATTCGCTGCCCCGACCCGGGACCTAGCGACCTTTCACAACCTCAAGCGGTGAATCAGTGGATGGCAATCTCCCCAACACTTAGCGGGAGAGAACACACGTGTTTGAGGAAACTTCTAGTTTTACCAACATCCCTCCAAGCAGGTAACTCATTCATTCATTCATTCATTCATTCATTCATCTATCTATCTGTCCATCAGACGCATCTGTCTCAGCAAGCCCAATGCCCAGTACATGCTCATACCAGATGTTCAAGTAGGTGACTGTGGACCACATGTGCACCTCTCAATGCAAGGCACGGTTGTGGGCACTTCTGGAGAGGACCCCTGTTTGTGGAGGACGGAGCACAACAGTTACCCCAGAAACAAAAATAAATCAATAAGATAAGTCAGAATAGTAGTCACTGTCATGAAGACTATTGTAGAAAAACTACGAATGGGGGAAGGGAGCTCCTTCGGATGGGACATCAGGGGCGACCACTCTGAGGAGTAAATGACGAATGAATCTTGTGACCCGGGGTTGCTCAACAAACAAGAACCAAATTGTCTGGCTCTCCAAGGTGGGAGGGGCTTGGGGAGGTGGTAGAGCTGGCTTGGTTGGGGTTTGCTCCCCTGAAAAGTCTCCCTGAGGTCTCGTGCAAGGAGCACCGCTTTCCCAGTGCAGTCACGGGCCCTTCGTCAGGCCGCTGGACTGCGGCGCTGGCCTCAGTGTTTACTAAACAAACCGATGTGATTGTCCTGTCAGGACCCGAAAGAGAAAGACGCAGACCAGGGAAAACACAAGGCCACCTACTCAATTACAGCCGCAAACCAGCACATCCGAAAGGCTGAGTATAAGACAGGCAGGGAGGGTTGTAATAAAAGTGAGTTACATAATTTGAGACTTGCTTGAGCGTCAAACAAAGGCGTTCTTATCTCAAGGTTAAAGGAAGGAATTAAGATCAGCAGTAGTTTCCAAGCACTTGTCCTATAAACTTCCTGCCAACACGAGGCTCAGCCTTGGGAACTAGGGGTGACAGAGGCCTCGAAGGCTAGCCATTCCCTTGGGTTAAGTGGGGTGTCTTCTGGCCAAGCTGTGGATCCCTTCTGGGAGTGGACTTGAGGGGCTCTCAAAATCATTACCACGTCACAAGAACTGCTCCAGTGGGAAGCAACCTTTGAGACCATACAGTTAACCCCCTCCTGTTAGGTATCAGAAACCCCAGAGGTCATCCAGCCAGTCACGACAGGACAGGGACCAGAACCCCTGATGGACAGGCCAGTGCCACTTCACTTCACCACACTGCCTGCACCATCAGGCACATCCACATACCTGCAACTGGCTGCTAATAACTGCGGGGAAACTGGGCACGCCCCTACCCCACCCCACCACCCCACTCCACCCTCGCCCCATCCCCCACCCACTTCCCCAGCCTCGCAACAAACCCCGGCTAGTCCCAACCTCCTCTCCTGAAGCTTCTCCCTTCTCCCTTTCCTCTCTCTTCTCTCTTCTTTTGCCCCTTCTTTAACTTGGCTATGTCCTCAACCCACGGGTGGCATTGTTTTTATCTTGCTAGTGGCACTTGGGAGGCAGTGCAGTCTGCGAACAAAATGTTTCTTTCTCTTTCAACCACCTCTTGTACCTGTCTTCCAGTCAAAGCCACGGCCCATCTGAGGGCCTTTAGCTCCGCCCCCGGCCCGCCCCTTTGTCCCCCCCGCCGCCCCCCCATCACCAAGCCCACTACTAGAAAACTGGTCATGTTTAAGGCAGAACCCACCGCAAGGCCATTGCATGTTTAATACCCAACAGCTTTCAATAGGAAACCAAGTCCCAACAGTGGACAGACTTAGACACAGGGCCCTCCTGACCTTCCCTCAGGTCATAATTTAGACGCAGTCCAGTTGTATCAAAGCGGAATGAGAGCTGCCCAACTCCCCCACCACCTCCCACAGGGAGCAGTGGTCCATTCCTGGGGTTCATTGCCCGGTCGGGGCCCCTTTCTATCATGAACCTGCACTTCTTGGGCTCCGGTGCTGTACTTGTTGGGGAGGTACAACACTAGTCATATCCTCTGTGTCCTCTCCCTTGCTATAGACAACAGAGAAGAAAAAAGGTAAAACCCAAATGCAGCTCGGAAACCCTGACTTACACGCATGAGAGAAGGCCTAGCCAGTGGGTGAGCGAGAGCTTCAAACCCAGCAGAACGTGGTCCGAGCTGGTTCTTTCTCTGGGGGACCTGCCGAGCCAGATTAAACGAGGAGGCAGGCTCTGGCAGTGTTCGTAGGCTCCCAGGGGTGTGGGGATTACCCAATCTCTCCCTGGACAGATTGGCAGAACTGGCAGGCTCCCTGGAACAGAACTTGGCCTTGGGAGAGCGTTTTTCCTGCAATTCTGCCAGCATCCCTAAACATACTGGCTCTAGCTCTGGGGACTTTAAACAACAAAATGAGAGGTCTGAAATGTATTTTGCCACTCCAAAAGCAAGACTCCCCACAGGCTCTAAAATTTTGGAAGTGGTAGTTTTGAATAACTGGCTTTTCCAAAACCCTGTCGCATCAGCAAAGCATGCCAGAGAGAATGAAAATTTGCATTTCTGGGGACCAGGTCTGTGCTGTCTCTCTTTCTCTTTACTGGGCAGCTGCAGTCTCCAATTTGCATCAAAACAAATAGTACCAGCTCCAAGCTGAATGGCTGTCACTGGGTTGTTTTGCATTTTTTCCATCATCTTATTTAGAAAGCAGTAAGACCTTTTTCATTGAAAATTTTTGGCTCCTCCCAAGTGACAGGGTCTTTTAGATCCAGCATGATTGGGGATAATGGGTCAGAGAAAAGGCACAGGGTGTAGGACAGCATGTGTTTAAATTTCTCGTGTTGCTTTTAGAACAATTCAAGAATGAAGTCTTCCCAGGCCAGCCTACTGCTCCCAAAGGACAACCCCTTATATTAAGTCAGCCAGGGAGCAGGGTTGGTTAAAACAGGGAGAGGGCTACTTCCCCAGTGGCACCCAGGGGCTGGGTCTGATGACTTCTGATTGAACTTCTAGAAACTACCATCCACCTCCACTGAGTGTAGCCATAGGGAAGAGCCACAGAATATCTCCCTGGTAGGAGATTAACAACATTCATCATGCAACACCCTCTCTGTGAGGCTCCTCAGGAGAAATTTCATTCTAGTCCTAATACCAAGGAGAGACCTACATCTCTTAAACAGTTAAGCTACCTTCTAGGATTTTGTGCATTTTTGTGAGCAGTCTTCAGAACGTCGCCATGTATTCGGGATGGATCTTGCATCAGTGGTTCTAGCAGGGCGAACCTGGGAGAACTGCCTGCCCAGACCCTCAAATTCCAGAGGACACCTCTCACACAAAGCCATCCCAGATGCAGAGCTTCAGGAAACCTGACCTGAGGCCCAAAACAAATCCTTAGGTCTGAGTTTCTGTGGACATATAATTTACTCAGTAACAAATATTTCATATGACAAACATGTATAGAGTACCTACTATGTGTTAGAGGATATGGCCATCAACATGACAGGCAAAATTCCTTATTTTTCACAGAATTTGCAATCTAGTAGACTTACTCTGTTGGATTCACTTGAATTTGCAAATATGCAGATGGAATTAACAGGCAGCTGAGGTGGAAACCTCAAATAAAGACCAGAGGATAGACTGACCAGACGTACCATTTTAAATGGGACAGAAAACAACGGTCCTGTCCTGCTTCAAACCGTACGTAGGGTCAGCCTCCTGACACCTTGATTTTAGCCCAGTGAGACTAGGCTGACCACATGTACCATTTGAAACAAGACAGTACCGTTGTTTTCGGTCCTGTTTAAAATGGTACATCCGGTCAGCCTACCTGAGGACCAAAGTAATAACAACATAAAAAGCTGATCGGAGCTAGAATGAATAAGAAAGGGAAAGAATTATATTTCTGTTACTTGTAATCTTGGGCAAGTGACTTGACCTCTGAGTCTGTTTCTGCATCTAAAACATGATGCTACCGTAAAGGCTTAGAGTGAGAAATAAGTGAGATGATACTGATTAAGCTCTTAACACGTATTGATAAAGCTCATGAGTGAGCTCTATAAACTCTGGCTCCTATAACTATTATTATCCTCCAGGTGCTCCTGGAGCCACCTAATGCCAGGTTCTTGGGTCCCAGAAACGAACATTACAGCCCGTACGAAGCTCAGCAAGCCAAGCTGTATTGAGAGACAGCGCTGGGGGACCGGCAGGAAGGAAGGAGCCGTGTGGTTTCGGGGTTACTGGCCGTGTGGGGAGGAAGAGGGCACTAGGGAAGCCAAGCTGGTGGACTGGCTCAGATCTTTTTCACAGTGGTCAACAATGTCTCCATCTCATGGTCAGCAGGTGTCTGTTTAATCTTGTCCCATTACAGGGGTTTCTTTCAAGCTCTGTAAAAACAACCTCACACAGGAGTTTTAAAATCTTTGGCTTGTTTTTTGGGTTTTGCTCTTTTTGATTTTTTTAACAAATAGTGATTGACTTCATGAAAATGGAACCTGCTGGTTCTTTTTATAAGATCGGCTGACTGCATTGTGTTCTTGTCTCTTCTTTGTTATGTGCATTGAGGTGTGGGCAGCAGGTAGTTAATCAGTGTCTCAGGCTTTCTTCCCTTTGCATTCCTAACTTTATAGACAAGATGGAGTTTGGTTTTTTAAGATGGAGTCTCTCTTGCTATCCCTATGCTGGCTTATAGGGAGTGCAGAGAGGAGAAAGGCTCTTAGCATGGGCATTTGGACCACATGACCTCTTTCAGTCTGATCAGTGTTTGAAAGGAATGGAGGTCGCTATTCATAGAGGTCATGGCTGTGATGTCACCCGAAGTCATATTGTCTCCTATAGAAACTCTTTTTCTCTTACACGTTAATAATTTCTAATCACAATTACTATATGCACCCTCTTTTTAGGTAAAAAGAAGACTCTCTTCATCCCTTCCATTTTACTGATGAGAGTGATTTCTATTTTACTGATCTTGACCAATGTCAAAGAGTTAGCACAGATAGAAAGCCCAGGTCTTCAAACTCACGTCCTTTGTATATTATTTGTTTTGAAAGAAAGACAAAATCAATTTGTTTTCTCTTTGTACTTTTTGACAATAGCAAGCAGTGTCACATGCCATAGACAAAGGTCTAAAAAGCACATTCGAATTTTGGAGTTCTCTGCAACTGGTTTTCAGTTATTACTTCTCTAAAGTTTCTAATCAAATATCTCATTAAATGTAACATCTAGGTGACTGTCACAGCCCTAGACATAAAATTCCAGGATGCACAGAAAGAAAGTTAAGGAAAGTTCCAAAAATGTGCTTCCCATGTCAGCCTCAGTGAATAGCCCACTTCCATTTGCAGGCATTGATCTTCAATCTGGGCAATGAAAACTGCCTTTCAGATCAAGACCCTAAAATTCCAAGCTCTTGAAAAGCCGGTCTCCTCACTTCTGCACTTCATCGTGCCCAGTAGTTCATACCCACAGCCTTCCACCCATTCCTCCCCACAGGTTCCTGACCCTGAAGAACCTTCTCCAAGGCCAAGCAGAGTATAGCTCTATAAGCAAAGTGGTAAGTGAGAGGGCACACATGATCCATACCCATACCCATCCTCCAGGAACTGAGAGACACTTAAAAATAATGGTCTTAACTGTATGACTATCAGGAAATGCTAGGAGATGATGAAGAAATAGCATGTTACTTGTAATTTCTACTCATGCAAAATGAGCAGACAGACCAGGGACATAAGGAAGACAGGGACGAATCTCAAGGCCTCGTGCCTTTTTTCTCTGAAGACCTTGCAGTACAAATGAGCAGATCATGGCATATCCTCTTTGAGCAAACAGGCCAACCAAGAGCTAATGCTCTCAGTTGGCTGCATTTAGGTACCTAGGAGTAGAGGACCTGAGGGCTATAAACAAACTTCCTGAATGAAAGGCTTTTTTGCAGTGACCTGTTCAACTCTTCCAGTGTGCTACTGTCCCAGAATTCAGTAGAGCTGCTCAATCTGCAGAAAAGAAGGCAAGGGTGTCAACATAACACCAACTAAATGACATCCAGTTACCTTCAGGGGATTGGTGGGTCCTTCTGACACATTGCTGATGAAAAATTGAATGAAGGAAAACCACTGGGCATAAACTGTAGCATCTAGGACTTAGAGTTTAGCTGCACTTACTGGCAACAGTTTTTGGAGAGAGAAAAAAATGTTTTTAGAAACCTACTCTCTGTCATTGCTGTGCACCATGAATTCCAGAGACCCTCTTTACTTCGCTTATCTCCTCAGCCATCCCTCTTATGAAGCACTGTGTAGTCACCAGCTACTCTTTCTCGTAGAGTGATAAGGAGGACTGTTCTTGTTTTCTATCAATAAAGTCTGGGTTTTCTGTTTTCATGTTCAGGCAAGTAGCCATAAACCTGGGAGATTTATCAGTTTATTACTCATGCCAATTTTGGAAGCTTGCAACCTTGAATCAAACCAGTGATATTTGCTGTTGTACAAACCTAGAAAGCCAGCATAGAAAACTCAGGCAAGAAAAAACATACAGTAGACTCTCTGTTAACTGGCACCCGTGGGGATTGGTAGATGCCAGATAAATTTAAGTAAATCCTCCATTAACCAAAACTCAAGCAACCAGCACTCTCAAGCAACGGATAACATTTTTTTTTTTGAGATTTTGCTCAAGACTTTGCTGGTTAAGGATGAGTCTACTGTACACCCCCTCTGACTAAATTACTCAAGTTGGCATCATCCCATCTCACAGACCAATTGCTCATTTAATCACAATGCCTTAGAGTCACTTGACATTTCACGGAGAGCTTACAAAGCATGTTCTCATTTGTTATCTCCTGACCTCCCCACAGACCTCTGCCATGGGCTTGGCTGATGTTATCACAGAGCAGGCTCTGGACTGTGAGCCAGACTAGGGCTCTAACTCCAGCCACTTCCTTGATAGATGTCCTTGGACAATTTCACTTAAATTCCAAACCCCAGTTTTCTCTTCTGCACAAAAAATGGATCAAGTTTTAGTTTCAGGACTCACCACTTGCACAGCCTGTGAACCTAAATTTGAATTTAGTTTTGTGTCCTTTTTCTTAAAATTCTCCAAATTGTAATAAGCTTCAAGACCCACAAAACCTCAATCAGTCTCTTCTCAGTCTATTTCCAGGAAGCCAGAATATGACAGGCATCTCTATGGCCTCATGGCTCTCTATGGCTCTACCAAATGTTCCTTGTTGGTCACCACTCATCCCTGTGTAGTAGGTGGGCTCTGTCAGTGTCCCTCCTGGATAGCTGTGAAGGGATCACAGCTGGTCCCTTCCCCAGAGAATTGCCCTTTGCTACATGGGAGCACCTTGTCCTGGAGGTTGCACCACCACTCTTATCTGGGATAAGATAACCAATGTTTCATTGATGGGGAGTGACCCTCTCCCTTTGCAAAAGGCTGCACCCTGCCTCAAGTTCTGTGGTACAATTAATGCATGCTCTTTGGAATCAGACCAAAGTTCAATTCCAGCTGGGATGACATCCTTGCTTAGCTCCTTGTTCTGTGTTGTTCTGCTTCCCTCGCTTGCTTTTTCCTAGAGCACTGCCCTACCAAGATATATGCACCTAAATTCCTACCTAGGGTACCTAACCTAAGACACAGTAATAAGAGAAGTATCAGCCTGGTCCATTTTCAAATACAGTAAAAAAGCCATGAGCCTTGGAAACTCACTGCAGCTGATGCTCAGGTTACTGCAGAGATGTGCACACTTACCTCAGACGGGAGACCAAATAAGCAAGGGCCCAAGGAACTCACCCAGGCGAGGTTCCTGGTGTCCACCATGGAACTCATCTATGGACTTTCTGAGCCAGTAGCTTCCTGTAGACATCCTTGAAACTGACCTCAGAATGTGGGCAGCCCTGAACTTGAGTGAGGAGAAAAATAACAGGATCAGCTGTGTGACCTTGGTTAACTTAGTTGACCTCCATTTCCTTATCTGTAATAACTCCTCCTTTACTCATCTTTCTAGGCTGGTGTCAGATTCCATTTGAGGCAGTACTGTGTGAAACTGCTTTGTAAACTCTAAAGTGACAACTGTAAATTAAGACAATGGTGTCTCTGAATAGATAAGGAGATAGAGAAAAAAGAAAGCCCTTCATAATAGGAAGATAGGAGCTCCGAGATCTGTAGGCTCATTCTGCTTGAACTCTGAGCCAATGTGAAACTAAGCTTGCAATGCATGTGGAGCCTTCCCTGCTGTTGAGAGGAAGCTCAAGAGAGTTCCATGCCCAGAGTCCAGTGCTCAGCATCACTTCCTCAGACTCACCTCCTTTATGAGTCCGTGCATCCCTACAGAGGGAGATGACCATGTCTTATCAGCCTTCGGAACTGTGATTGGCATCTGATAGATATTTAACCAATGTTTATTGAATCAAATTGAATAGAAATTCAGTGTGAATTTTAGAGATGTGTTATGACAGAAGAAAGCCATTATCTGTTTTCTGATTGGCTGCTGAGCAGCAGGTGAACTAGCATCAAAAACAGAAATGTCCTCAATCTTTCTCCACCTACCCACAACCCCGGGTTCCAGGCCTTCTGACACAGGCTCCTGGAGGAAGGAAAACATCCTGACCCACTTGATGCCTAAATACCCCGCCTCAAACGTGCCAAGCCACAGAGGTTTTATCGAAAGCTACTCCAGCCCCTCTCCCAACTAGACAATTTCCTGTCTCTTGGTTGCACCTTGGTCTTCCCACTTTGCCTCTCAAGTATTCAATCCAAACCCCTGAAGCCACTTCTCACCTACTGCTGCTTGGTCTATAATGAGCCTGCTTTGGCACTGAGGGTCTCAAGATGAAGCTTCTAGGATGGCTCTCCTTTGCTCCAGGAATAACACATTGAGGGACACTCCACTCTCACTCAGCTACCCACCCACCGTCCATTCTTGCCTGGTCAGCAGAGAAACCAGTCATCACATGTTGTATTTGCAAACTGTTAGATGAATAACAAAAGCAATCTCTGTTTGGTCTAATAGCTTAATATCTTCCTTGTGCTTATTTGAGGATTACCTAGCACACCAACAAAGTTTACACAATATCAAATCACCAATAATATATGTAGTACATACAAGGTGTATTTATTACCCAAGCATTCAGGTTCTGCAAACTTTATCATTTTAATCAGCTAAGTTGTTTAAGTAGAAAGTTACTTTTTCAGAGCAGCCTACTAATTTATAATTTAAAGAATATGCAAATCTATTTCTTCTCTACCTGTGCACCCTTCACTATATTTTAATTATCTTTGATTCTTCCTTTGAAGGATGAAAAATTTAGAAGTACATGCTTCATATTTCTTTTGAAACTTTGCTGATATTTTTAGAGAAAAACATTAAAAAATCATCATTATCAGTACTGTGGTCCTCCAGTGGGGTGGAGGGAGAGTTGCCACTGATGTTAATTGGGGGTGGAGGGGAAATAGTTGGGCAGAAATGTCTGTAGGCTCTCTCCTCCCCCAGGAGTAGAACTGATGGTCCAAACCACAAGCTCAGAGAGTGGAGATGAGTCAGATCCAGGCTGGGCTGGTCTGTGAGGAACTTTATCTGGTTGAGCAGGTAAGGCCAAGGTGGAATTTCTAAGGACAGTTTAGGTGCCCTGTGAATATCCAACATGTATATCCAAAAGTCCATCTGTCCTAGAGAAGAGACTAGAATGAATAGGGCTCAATTGGACCAGGATTTAGGGATCAGCCATGATCCAAACAGGGAGGGTGCTGGAGAGGGAAATGGAACCAGAAATCATGGCAGAGGACAGTCAGACAGATGGACCATATGTGGTGGCGTATGATAGGGAGACTACAGCTCCACACTTCTGTGTACACACAAAGGCAGATCCATTCGTGCCAGGAACACTGGACACTGGGCATGAAACTCCTTCCAGCTCCCTCTCAACAGCAGGCAAGGCTCCACATGCATTGCAAGACTAGTTTCACACTGGCTCAGAGTTCTGGCCAAATGAGCCTACAGATCTTAGAGCTCCTATTTTCCTATTATGAAGAGCTTCATAATTCTGGCAGCACCAAGAATGGGTGCAGCCCAAAACTTAGAATATCTAAGCAGCTGAAACAGAAATTCACACTTTGTTTTGTTTAGTAAGAAGTCTCTATGTCTTTTATCCTGACTATAAAATGATGTGGTTTACCGTTTTGGTCAAGTCTGGTAAATAAAGTGGGTAAATATGATTTAGGAATCAAAATTGTGCAGTCCGATGTGAGTGTGTGGGGCCCCTGACTAGGAGGGTTCCCAGGGTTTTGTTGGAGCTGGCTAGTTATTAACCTGGAGAGTGGAAAGTAGACCTCCTCAGAAGACAAAAGTGACCAATGAGAGAAGAAAAGGAGAGACCCTTAGGGAAGTCCAAAACTAGAATTGCCAAATATTGTGCTCATGGTTACTCTCCTACTTAAAATCTTGCTTTGGCTTCTCCTTGTCAAAGGGTAAACTCCAGTCACCGCTGTCCATTAGGGTGGCATACCCCATGTCATCTTTATCTTTTGACAAGACCTCCAGACACTCACTTTCAAGCATCCAGATGGCTAGCTGGGTTGATCTGGCTGTTTGACTACACTTCCTCGGCTTTCCTCACCCTGCAATGATCCCCACTGTTTCTGTGTCTGGGGATTGCCTTCTTATCCATAAAAATCAGCTCCTGCCTTTCCACCAACTTGCCTTCCCCAGTTGATCATTCCCTCCTGGGGCCGCTCCAGTAGCCTCAGCACCACTTCATTAGCCTCATCTATTTTACAAATCTATACATCCCTATAGGTGGGGGTGGCCAGGTCTATATCAGCCTCCAGCACTGTGATTAGCACATGAGAGATAGTTAACCAAAGTTTATTGAATCCGATTGAATTGAAATTCAGTGTGACCTGAAGTAACAAGCCATTTTCTTTTTCTTGTTCGACTCACAAATCATATGAGAAGGAATATGAAGTAATATATGTGTTTCAGCCCCAGACACGTCACTTCAAAGGAAACTTCCATGTTGTCCTTTATTTAGATATGCAAATATCCTTAATTTTGAATATGCAAATTTTCTCAGAGTGTACATGGAGGTAAAACCAAATTTGTCTCCTCAATTTACCGTCACATTTTAGAGTCAGGATAACATTCAGTTGACTTTATTCCTTAGTGATTGTAAGAGAAGTGGATGTTCCAGGTAATCAAATAAAGAGCTATCGTAACTGGAGATCAACCAAATGTCAATCAGCATTTAAATGAAAAAAAGTGGTATATTAATACAGTGGAATATTACTCCATAATGAAAGTAACACACTGACACATGCAACATGAATTAATTTCAAAATATTACATTGAACAAAATAAACCAGATACCAAAGAATACATATTGTATGATTCCATGTAGATGAAATACTACAATAAGCCAAATTTATCTGTAGTAACAAAAAGTAGGACAGTAGTTGTCTGAGACTTGTTATGGGGTAGAATTGACTGCAAAGGGGCTGGAAGAAACTTTCAATTGTATGAAACTGTTCTACACCTTAATTGTGGTATATACTCCTGTACACATTTGTCAAAATACGTTTTACCATAGACTTAAGTGGGTGCATTTTACTCAGAGTTATACTCCAATAAAGTTGACTTTAAAAGAAAAAAAAAAAAAGCACTGTCATAAAAGAAAACAGGAGACCTAGAACCTGAATCCTGGCTTTTCTACTTACTATAATACCTTCTATGGACTTTGGGAAAGTCACTTCACCCTAATTCCTTCAACTTTGGAATGTGGATTATAAACTTCTCTTGTTTAAAATACTGGATAAATAGGAAATTAATCTGCCAACATAAGGGCTTTTTTGGCATCCATGACCAATTTCCCAAGAATAAAGCTGAAGTGTATTTAATCCCCAAATATATATATATGTATATACAGCAAAAGAATCCCACATTTGATGATTTAGAAGGCACTTCGGCAAGTATTTTGGGCTCATCATAATAAACATTAGTTCCCATTGCACCAAAAATCTGTGTAATTTCATAAATATCAGTTAATAAAAAGTTTCACTTGGTAGAATGGAACATAAGCCAACTTTTGGATAATATTATATTGTTTTTTAATTGACACACACTGGAACAACCTATCGAGGTTATTGCCAAAACAGCTTTAAGGTTTTATGAGTTAAATACATAGTTATAGCTGGAAAGGTTTGTTCCAGCTTTGTAGGCTTAATTGCTATTTGCTTGCTGGTCCTGAGTGGTTTGGAGGGATGTGCCAGGCATTACGATGTGTAGTCAGTGATTACACCCAAATCACTGTTTCTAGGCAGGAGAATCAAACATTTGGGCAATCAGCCTTGTAAAATTCTTATTTGTAGGGAGATTACACAGCCTTTGGGGTTAGACTCATCCAAAGAGAATTTTAAAGGCTTTCATTGACTGCAGGTGGGAAAATTCCTGTTTACCGCAATAACATAGAAACTGCATTCTAGGAAAAACATCAGTCTTCCTCCAGACTGTCTCGAAACCATATATTTTGGTAACCATTACTTCACAAAGAGGTGGTCTAGGGGCTGAACAAAGGCTATCCATCAAAGCTGGAAGTCAAGCCTAATCTTAACTCATCCCCCATGAGAAGATTCCATTTGTAGTTTTGCTCTGAGGTGGAACCAGAAAGAAAAAGTGGAAGGCTATTTGTGGTACAAGGATTAAGCATTAAACTCTAGGGAAACAAAACCAGATTTGGTAAAGGGAGGAGGACAGAAGAATTGAACAAACGTGTAATTCAAGTTGGGAAAGAACTGGAAAGGAGATTGAGAATCAAAAGTCGTGGTGGAGGGAAAGGAGGAGCTACTGGAGGAAGCTACTGAAGATAACTCCCACGCAATGCAGACGGAAGCTCTGTAAAAGCTTCCTGATTTTTGACCTGAAAACAAAGAAGGATCATTAGTGATCAAGAGGGGACAGGTATGAGAGAGAACCAGCAGTAAGAACAGCATTGATCAGCATTAATGAAAGAGAGGGCCCTTGCGCTGGTACTAAAAAGGTCCAACCCATGCTAGGGCCACGCCTCTCAAGGCAGGTCCAGGGAGCATCAGCCTCACCCTGAGCTTGTGAGACTCAGACTCAGTCGGGCCCCATCCCAGACCTACTGACTCAGAATCTTCATGTAAGCAGGATCCCCAAGGCTCTGGATGCACAGTAAATCACAGTAAATTGAGCCCTAGATTTTTTAGGGCCCTTGCAACCTTATCTGCTTTTATTTAGTCTCCTTCTTTCCCTTCTACCCTTTATTTTACATCATCTTCTTCCTCAAATACAAAGAAAATAAAAAGGTCATGAGTGCAAATTAAGACCTGTTCGTCTCTATTTGGTCCTAATTCAAGCACTCAAATACATCTCTAGTTGGTACTAATTCAAAGCACAACCCAACCTCAGTTTGTAAACACATCAGCAACATAGTAACACTGGGCCACAGGAAAACAGCAGGCAAGAGCCCTCCCCCACAAGATCCGTGTTTGTGTCATTCATTTATACAGAACCCCAAGTGTACACAGTGCTTTGCAGGGAAACATGCCAAGGAAAGAATACAATGGCTGCCCTTTACAAAATATTTTTCTTTGCTGCTCACACCCCTAGGGAATAAGCAGGGTGGGGATGGAATTGTGAAATCTTTGGATCAGAATATATGAAATGAATAGAAGGAAGCCATAGGTATTTGTTACCTATGAGAGGGCAGGAGGCTAAGAAAACAAACAAGCCTTTCCCAGACAACACGCATGAGCAGATTGTTGCCATATGTGAAACGAGCCCTGAATTATCACACCCACAAACACAAACGCCTCCAACACAGAAAGAAAACTGAAAGGCATTTCGATCAAAGCCATTTAAAAAGTAAATGTCTAAAAGGAAATTTAAAAAGGAAAAATATTTAATGATACAAAAACAGTTAAATGAAATATGGGACTATATGATAAAATACTATGTAGGCACTCAAATCAGGATTTCAACAATATTTAGTCCAATAAGTGGCAAAGTAGGATAAAAAACTTTATATTCACCATCATCTCACTTCTCAGAAATATAAAAGTGTGAGTAAATACATATCAAAATGTTAATAGTCTGTATCTCTGAAATTGATGTTATATATGTATTAATAGTATGGACATAAGCAACTTGTGTGTGTACTTTGCTAAGGAGTCATCTTTGTTTGGGTAAAAGTTCTTTCTTGACTCCATTCGCTCTCCTTTCTCGCTAATGCCTTACTGGGGTCCACTTTATTATTTCTCCCAATCCAGAAAAGAGGGTTCAGAAATATGGTGATCATCTCCATTTGAAACAACGCTGGCTTTATACACGGAGGAGAGCGTAAGGCAGGACTGGAAAGGGATCTCCATGAAGAAACTGAACAACTTCCCAAACCCTCCTACATCAGCCCTTCAATGTGACACTTCAGAGACGTCATTCAGAGCGTTTTGAATTCCCGGACACACCCATTATTGATGGATATGGAAATACATTCTAAAGCAGGCTGACCAGACCAACGGTTTAAATGGACAGAGAACAACGGTACGGTCCCATTTCAAATGGTACGTCTGGTCAGCCTAGTCTAAAGTCTAAAACCATGGTTTTTACACTACGTGGAAGCTTGAGAGCGTAAAGAATTAAATACATCTAGTCCACTAGACCTCAATCTTGGGGAGCTTAGGAGTCACCAGGAGAACTTTAAAAAATACTAATGCCAGGGTCCTACCCGCAGAGATTTCCATTTTATGGGCCTAGGCGTTCTGGTTCTCCTAAAGCTCCCCGGTGACTTAATATGGAGCCCCATAACCACTGCTGCTCTCACCCCAACTCCGGCGTCACAGCCCCTCTGATGTGAGCTCCATCCAGTCTAGACTAGTGTGTTCAGCATCAGCCAGTTCGGTCACAGGTTTCCATCTGAGCAGGTATTTGGCCATTGGCAAAATAGCCACCTGACCATACTTAACTGTAAGGTGGGCAGCCATGTTCTGTCACTGTGGAAGATGGGGAGGACCAATTTTGGTGGACAAGCACGAGTCCTGACCACAGTGGGATCATTTCCCTTTCACAGCCCAATCAGCAGACTCAAGTTATTTTCCTAAGTCCTCTCAAGTGGTTGTTGGGGTGAGAGTCTTACTCTAACACCTCCATCTTTCGACTTCACTACAGGATAAAACATCCAATGCACTTCTGAAAATATATTTTTTTTAATTTAAGAATAATTTTAGATTTGTAGAAAATTTTCAGAGATAGTTCAAAGAGCTCCTGTGTAACCTTCACCCAGCCACCTCTAATGTTAACACCTTACTTAACCAGGGTACGTGTCTCAAAACTAAGGCATCAACATTGGTACATTAGTATTAACTGAACTATATAGGCTTTATTCAGATTTTATTAATACCAATCTTTCCACTAATGTCTTTTTTTTTTTTTTTTTTTTTGGTCTGTCTCAGGATCCCATATCAAATACAGAAAATGTCACAGGATAGTTGTCATGCGTCCTCCCTCAATGAGAGAAGCTGGGACACGCATTTCAGAAGAGGTGGGACCCTACATCGGCCTGGATGGGTGTGTGGTTACTTCATGGCAGACGGGGCAGGGCAGACATCCCAGGTCTCAGTAATAGCCGGTAGAGCACAGTGTGTGCTGACTGCCCAGAGAATTTGCAGTTCACTCTGGACATAGGCTGTAAAGCTCCACTTATGGACTCTGAGACCAGAGAGGACGGCCAGGCTGAGCGGTTCCATGCGTGAGAGGAAAGACGTTCCCAGAGCCTGAAGTTGCTCTCCTTGTCCTGAACACTTGGAACAATGCGA
Organism: Lyroderma lyra; assembly: GCA_004026885.1. Taxonomy (NCBI): domain Eukaryota; kingdom Metazoa; phylum Chordata; class Mammalia; order Chiroptera; family Megadermatidae; genus Lyroderma; species Lyroderma lyra. Next base: position 99,475 of record PVJL010004445.1, read on the forward strand.
AGCCTGAGGACCCAGGCTGATTTCTGCAGCTACTTCTCAAGTCAAAGGAACAAAAAGCATAAGTTAAATGTTTAGACTTGCTGCTTGTCAGGCTCCTCTGTCCTTTGCCTCTCCGGGGGCCTTCGCCCAGAGGCTCTGTGTGACTGGTGAAGCAGGTGGAAGCACTGAACACACCACAGCCGCTAGGGAGAAAAGCCAAGCTTTCGTCAGCACGGCCTCGGTATCCTCGGGGCTGTCACAGCTCTGACCTTCTCTGCTTTCGAGGTCACTGTTCTTGGGGCTGGACTCGGTGCCTAAGGTAGGCTAAGACTGGCGTATTAGCATTCCCATTCTATTTAACTTGGAATAAATTCTAGATTTAGCTCTTTGGCTATGATAGAATTTTTCCTCTTCCCCCTCCCCTCCCTCTTCCTGCCTTAGAGCCAGGTCTAGGGTGACGCAAGTGAAGGGGATAGGGCAGAAAATTTAAGGAGGCCTGTGCATGACCTTGAGAATGAGCACCTCCTTCAATTTTGCAACCTGGGCCCTTTACTTGCCTCACCCCAGTCCCAGCCCATCATCACGAGATGCAGCTAGCACCTACAAAATGAAAAGAGGTCAACAAACTCCCCAAATGTCTAGCTTCCCCCAAGTTACAACTAACACAGTTTTAAATGTTTTAACTTCCAGCTTCGGAACAGGACTAAATATGAACAGTCCTCCTGGCAGCCCCCTGACGAGAGGTCAAGTTCAGCAGATGGGGACCATGGGGATAGCAAGTAGAGCCCTGGACACAGCCCCGAGATGGGTGCTCCTAGGTAAGGCACCCTCTGCCCTAGCTCATCTACTGAATCTATACATTAGGAGTTTGGAGACTCGGAAAGATGAGCGATTCTAGAGCTTCTGAGACTTTTGACTTAGAAATGGAAAACCAGAGAGGGGAAAGAAGTGGGGAAGCAGGCAAGGCATCCAGAGAGGGCCATTTGGCAGAAAAGAGCAGAATTTCACTGGTCACTGTTTACAGCTCTGGCTCGTTGGACATGCTGGACATGTAAGCAGGGCTAACAGCTCAAACTGCCCCCCAAATACCTCAGCCCTAATTCTGTGATGGAAAAAATAAAGGAATCTGAATTACTAAATGGTCTCAGCCCTGACGACACATTAGTCTCATGAGGGGGGCTTCAAAAACACCAGTGCCTGAGCCCCTTTCTAGAGGTGCTATTTAATTAGTCAAGCCCAGCCATCAGAACTTTTTAATACTCCTCAGGCGGTTCTAATAGGCTGCCACACTTCCGAACCTCCGTGATAGCTGACAGCTAAGATTCCACCTCTGTCGTTCCAAGACCGTGAGCAGTGATTGGTTACTGGTTTTTGATTTGGCTTCTCTGGATGGAACCCAGTTCGAGGGCTCCCATTAAAATGACAGCAAGTTTAAAAAAAGGTTAAGGGCTTCTAATGAAGTCCCCACCTCCCTGGCAGAAGGGAATTGGGGAAAAGACAGCCATGATAACAGGGTTAATGAGTAAATTTTCAAGTTACCCCAGTGGCTCATAGCCGCAGTGGCAGCTGAAAAGACAAAATCAAGTTGCTTCACGGGCTCAGAAGTCAGAGGGCCCAGCCCTGAGTCATGGCCACGTTGCCCTAATGGTTATGCAATTACCCCGCTGCCCCCTACAGATGTGCAAGACCTTGGGTAATCAGCCGGCAACCTCCACTGGACCTCCTGGGAGGACACAAATGCCAAATAAACTAGAGGTCGCTTGGGTCTGACAAGGATGATGGCCAGCCGGGGCTGCAAGGAGCGGTAAGTAAGCAGGAGACAGCCGTACAGTAGCTGTTAGGGCCTAAGTAACCTGGTCACAGGCTTGAGTGTGACCAAAAGGTCCACAGAACATTGGGCAACAGTTAATCTCAGGTCCAAAGTCCCAGGGCAGGGCTACGTTTTGTCCCTCAAAGGAGATAATCCCCATAGAGCACTCTTCTCTAGAGCATTTTAAAAATCCCTTTCCTACTTTTTACTAGACTCCTCTGGACTACCCGTGTGTACATGAACGCCAAGTGCAGTGAACGGGTGACTTCGAAGAGACCGTCATCTGAAGGCAAGCTGTGAGGAGGCTCTGGTGGCACGGGGGAGATGGGTTCTCAACCTCGGCTACTGGTCTGGGGTGGGGTCTGGGCATCAGTGTATTTTTCCTGCCCTCCGGGTGACTTTAACGTGCAGCCGAGGGTGAGAAGCGCTGGGCTAAGCTACGCCTGGCTCAGGTGAGGAGATGGTGGAATGGACTGGGAAGGCGCCACGGCAAGGGGAGCCACTGAGGAGAGGGAAAGAGAAGACCAAGACATGGAGATCTGACAAGTTCCCAGAAGTCACCTGCTGAGGTCTTTTAAAGCTAATGCCATATTGAGTCTCACTCATTCATTCTCTCACCAAGTACTGACAGTGTCTGGGTTCCAGGGACAGAAAGAGGAATGAGACCCCGCCCCTGCCCTGCGGGAGCACACCGTCCGTAGGGAGACCGACCCATAATGCAATTATGTAACAGAAGTTGGTCATGGACCGGGTATGTGCTCGATTACTGGGGCCCAAGGGGCACCCTAATCTGTGGTTGAGGAACTTGCTTAGCTCACTGTCAAGCATGCTGGGAAAAGGCAGAAGCTAAAATATTTATTGAGAGTTTGAAAGGGGGGCCTTGGGTGGGGAGAGATAGGAGCGTCCTGGCCTTCCTGGGCTTACTCTCTAGAACCTGTATCCCCAGAAGCCTGGTTTTAAGGGGAAGGAGGTGCATTCAGAGACACTCTATTAGACAACTCCAGGGGATGCCACTTGCGTGGTATTTTGTGAAAACACTGCCTGCTAGAGTTGTGTACCAAGTTAGCCTTGTCAGTGGTGATGAGGGAAGCTGGCTCTGACCAGGGAGGCCTGTGAGGGGGACGCTGGGAGGTGGCTCTGCCCTGTGACAGGAAAGCCCCTGTGAGGAAGCATGGGACCTGGGCCTGCGGGCTCTGAGGGCTGCCATGTCAAGAAGCCAGGCAGAAGTTTCTCTATTTTCCTAGAACCTTCAGTAGGGTAGAATTGACAGGTCCTGTGGCCATCCTTTGTGCGGGTGTGGTACCCAGAAACCATCATTCTCTAGGACCAGGGTAGTCGCAGCATCCCCAGAACTGAGAGGGGCGGGGAGGGTCATTGCAGCATGGGCAGTGACCAGAGGTCCCATGAGGCCTCACCTGAAGACCCACTGAAAGATACTGGATAAAAGGGGACCCAGAAAGGGAACTTGAGGTCCTGCCACTCTCTAGTGGGGATTTGTAGCCAGTGGGCTTGGGCTTTGTTAATGCAACCTCATTTGTGCCCACAGTCTAGTGAGACCTGGGGGAATGTGGAGGTGAGTTGGGGATGTTCACGTGGCATTTAAGTGCTGCATGAGAAAGCAAAAGACTGTGTATGGGCAAGGGGAAGCCCAGAGGAGAGTAGTCTCCTCCAGCAAAGCATCAAGAGAGTCCAGGAAAGCCCTTCAGTGACACCCTCTGAGTTGGGGCTTAAAAGATGAGTGGAGCTCAGTCAAGTGGACTGAGAAAAGCAATCTAGACAGGGGACAGCATGCACACAGGTAGTAGAGTTTTCCATGATCTAGAAACTGTCTATGGCTGGGACCTGAGATCGAGGCTTAGAGTCAGGTGGAGCCACTCCGGGATGTAAGCTAAGTGTACACCAGCTTAGAAGTGTGGACCCTGTCTTGTAGCAGATGAGGACCCCCAAAGAATTTGAGTCAGGATTGTGATGTAATCTGATGGGGGGAAAGATCTGTCCAGCAGTGGCATGGCACTGTTGCCAGGTAGGGGAAAGACCTTGAGGAGATCAAGAAACATTTCTTGCTCCCTGTGCCACCTCCTGCTTTGGTAGGAAAGAAAAAGGTGAATGTCTGTTGAACCACTGACTGCCCATTGTTTCTCCATAGCTGACAGAGATGCTGGCCATGGTCTCTATTGCACTGTCGGTTGCTCATGACCGTAAAACAAAGGATATCTTTCCATTTCCCGGCAGTGCAAAAACTTTCCCTTCCTCCCGTCTGATTTAACTTGTAAAATACCTATCTCTACAGTCAAGGGTAGAACAAAAGAAGCTAAGCTTTGAACTTCTGAAGGTCTGCTTCCCACATGGGAAACGAGGGCTCACGCAGTGACTTTCTCATCCACCTCCCACTAGCCAGCCCACTTTGACTTTGCTTTGATGGTCAAGTCCATTTCTCTAGACCCCTGGAGTGATTCCCATCACTGTTCAGGTCAACCTGCTGCTTCCCTCCCCACCAGAAAGCAGCATGGAGCCCTTGGGCTTGTTGATTCAACAACCATTTCTATACTTTAGTTGCTCAGATCAGGAAAAAAACAAAACAAAACAAAACAAAACAAACCTCTTTGACTGTGAGAAGACACAGACATGCAGACACCATGCCTGTTAAAGTGAATGTCAGAGAGGAGCATTATTTACTCAACTGGCTTGATTAGTAGTAAGTTCCAGACAGCTATTAAAACAAAAATCATGATTTGGGGCAACTGTGTCTATTTATGTCGTGGTGAGCCTCCCTAAGAGCCCAGATATTGCTTGTTATCTTCACCCACACTAGCCAAATGTTTGGATAAATAAAGATGTTGTATGAAATTCCCTATCTGTCACTTTAACACGAATTGACATAGCATGGAACACTATTCAAATGTGTTCCATTTCATGGCAGTGTGGCTTCCATAGCCAAAGAAAGGATAAGGAGAGGGCCTCCTGGGACTAAGGATCCACCCAAGAATCTTTGCTTAACCTGCTGCCTTCCTCTTGGCTGGCTCTTCCCAAGCTGGTTCATTCATTGTACATTAGATAACGGAATCTTTGAATGGTTGCTATAGCCGTCTACCTGTAATCAGTGTTTAAATCTAAATAGAACCCTGTACACAGCTGAGTGGACATCAATGAATGTCTTGGACATCCCAGTCCTGCTGGCAGCCACTTTCTTAGATAGTTTACCTTTGATTTCTACCTGACTCTGACCTCTTGCTTCATTTTGGTATCCAGCCTGTTTGAGACCCTTTGAGCTTTATATCTTGTTCCTGGGTCCCTAGAGAATATGATCTAATTCTGTTTCCTTAATTTTGACTGTCAGCACTGGGCTTACATTAACCCTGGAGACCCCCTGTGACCACACCCCAAATCATTCTTTTGAAACTAGAAGCCAAGTACTATTCAGAAGATTTGGGATGGAGGTGATGAATTAGTTAGGACCAAACTCAAACTAGCTTAAGCAAAGAAAAGATTGTACTAGATAGATACTAGGGACTAACTAATTTGTAGGATCTGAGGAAGAATCAAAGAATCCAGTCTTGAGAAAGGCTGGGATGCAGATGGGCCTCACATACAACTAAAACCAAGGGCCCCATCTCTGCTTGTCTCTGCTTCTCCCTACAGGAGATCAAGTTTCTATTCCTCTCTGAAGTCCTACTTTCTCTTCATAGTAGAAAACCCAGCCACCAACAGCTCATGACTATTTCACCTTGCAGTTTCATTTACGGGGGAGAGGATCTCCATCCACTCCTTCCAGTCTGCCAGCCTAAATCTTCAGAAGGTGCTCATTGGCCCACTTTGTAACATGACTGCAGACCCCTAATGGGGGTTGGGGCATGGCATGGCACGACATGCATGACAACCCCACAAAGAAGGGAATTGCCAGAATTGATCAGAATAAGCAGGGGTTATCACTTCATCTTGTTCCTGAGCTCTACCAAATCCAGCCCCATCTGGCAAAACAAGAATTCTCCTACTGTGTCTCAGCAATGTCAAAAGACAGAGGCTGCACTCTGTTTTAGAAAATCCACTTGTGGAATCCTTACCAATTATTGGCTTGTAATACAGAGGATCCCTTTTCTATCACTATCTAATGGAGAAAAGAAATACTTGAACTACTTAGCCTGAAGAGTCTCTGTCTTAGACAAAGACCTTTTTCTCTATTCTGGATGAGGCCAATCCCTGACAAAAGGCAGTGTGACAGAGACATTAAGCTCAGAGGTTCTGTAGTTAATTAAGGCCTGAGTTCAAATGCCTGCTCCAACATTTACAGCTGTGTGACACACAGCCCAGTTTTACCATCTGTGAATGAGGATAATTGATACCCACTTCCTGGTATTGGTATGATGATGATTTCAGACAATGCATGGAGAGCACACCTCTCACGGTATGTGGCCTAGAGAAGGTTTTTCATGATGCTGCATAAATTTGGTCTTCAGTAATGTCCCTTCCTGATGTCTTCACCTGCTGCTACTCCTTGGGGCATACAGGACTTGCCTCCAGACTTGCTCCCCAGCTGTTTCTCCTGCCTGTGATTTCCCAAGGGATCTTTATGAACTATATACCTTCACTCCAATTTAAAATCCTTCTGAGCTCATTAAAACACTCTAAATAAAGTTGAACTCTTTATCATGGGCCTCAAACTTTTTGTCAGTTTGGACCCTGCCTACCTCTCCCACCTCACCTTGTCTGCTCTGAGCTCTCACCACACTGGATCACTTGCCATTGCCCAGACGTGCCATGTTCTTTCACTGTGAATAAGCTGTCCCCTCTTCCTGCAATGCCTTTCCCTGGCTACCTACTAGCCTAACTAGTTTCAAGATTTGTATGGAGGGGGTTCCCTGGTGGTGTAGTAACTAGGCTCTGGTGCCCTCAATGCCTCAGTCTGGGTTTGATTCCCAGCCAGCAAACTAACCCCCCCAAAAAAAAATTTGTGTGGAAACTTTTGCTGGCCCCAGCCCCCATTCTGTATTAGATAAGTTTCACTTGGCTCCATGTAGCCCCATCAAAGTCCTTATCACACAGTATTTACTTGTCTTTGCTATTAAATTCTGAGTTTCTCGAGGGCAAGGCTGCATTTTCAACATCAAACACAGAGCCTGGCATAAAAGAGATGTTCAATAGTCTGATGCCTGAAACACCAACGACATTAACTGTGAAACCATGTTCATTGGAAGGGAGGAAGATGAACATAGTCCTTTCCTCTACGTGTCTAAGGGAGCCAGCTGGGCATACACACCAGGACCCTGGCCACAACAATGCAGTTGGCATTTCTAGCTGCTCCACAGAAAACCGAATCCAGCATGATGTGTAAAATATTGAATTTTAAAGTTGGAAACGTACCTGCAAAGTCTCTACTTCTTCTGATTCTGGTCAAAATACTTAACTTTGTTTTCTTTGCCTATAAACAGGGTTTATCATCCTTGGCTCTAGAAAATAAGTGAGACAATGCCTATAAAATAGAAAAGTACCATTGAAATTCCTTCTGTGTGGCATTGTCATGGTTACTGTTAGAAGATGGCAAACAGCCCAATCTCTAAGCCAAAGTTAGTCCCTATTTCTAAATATCAAATCATGGTCTGTTACAAGATAATGCTGGTCATCTTTTGTGTTTTTTCTCTTGTTTGGGTATTGCATCTCCAATAAAGCCCCGGGTGTATATTTTACACCCCTCATGAATTTTAGTGGAACCTAACTGTGGGACCAGATCACAAAGCAAAACCCCTGTAATGAACTCTTCCCAGCACAGCCAGCAAAACGACCCTCAGATAAGATCTTACTTGTCCTTCCACAGACTTCTATGTTTTCACAGGTCAGCCTCTAGGGAGAAAAGTAAAAAAAAGGAAAAGCTGAATCTAACTGTGAAGACAGGTCTTGTATTATTTATCTGTACTGGATTTTAACAGTGCATATATTAACCATTCCTAAGCTTCTTCCTGATTATAATTATTAACGAGTTGAAGAGCAGCCCACAATAATTATCATCTGGGAATACCACTCAGATAGTGCATACCAGTAAGGGGGAACTAATTTCTGAGGTCAGGTCATACTGAGCAAGAATATCAAAGTGGGTAGTACATAAAATAATTAATAAGGTAACCATGAGCAACAAGGCCACAAATACATCATTTGGATGACCACAGCCTCAGAATTTGCACATTACTAAACTTTGTTCTATTACTAAAGGTGCAATTCTCAGTTAGCATCCTCCAGGAACCAGCACAGGGGACCCAGAATGTAAACTGGAGGCCAACTGGAAGTCAGAAAGCCTTCATTCATTGCACAGACATTGAGGAAGCACTCACTGAACACCTGGCATAGCAGCGGGTCGTTAAGATAAGTTCCTGGCCCCACTGGGGAGGAAAATGTATACACCAACGTGATAAGAGCTGTACCAAGTGTGCACAGAGGCCCAGGAGGCTCAGGGAAAGGAGTAGCTAATTCTCCCTGGGAACACTGCAAAGGGTATCTTTGAGGACATGCCTTTTAAGCTAAGTCTTGAGAAGCTCCTCTGGCTGAGAAGTGAGAAAAGGTCATTCCAGGTGAAAGAGAATAGCAAGCGCTTTTGAATTGCTGCTCACCAGGAGCCAAAGTGGGCCCCTCAGGGTGTGGGCCAGGCGAGCTGGCCAGGAACCTCAAACTCGAGCCAAACAAGGAGTGGGGCGAGCCGAGAGGCCTGCTGGCCAAGACCTTTAGAGAGCTGGGAGGGTTAGTTAGCAAGAGTCTAGGTGTCAGAAGCTGGCACAACCGGAACAGAGAGGAGCCCTAGGTTGGTCTGGTTTTAAAGTAAGGGACCAGAACAGACAAATTTTCAGGCACAGAGGTGGGTGTGTGGGCAACAGTGAGTGTTCAGCAGAACAGGAGCTCATGTCCTTGGGGAAGTGAAAAGGCAGGAGGACAACCCCCAAAGGGGAGCAGGATCCAATCATGGCAGGTCTTTCCTGTTCGCTGAGGAATTTGGGCTTCCCCTTGTAGTCAATGGGAGAACATTATGGTATTTCAAGATGGGTACCCTTCAGAATTACTTGAAGGGTAGCAAATATCACCACCCCTCATCTCAAAACACCCTAGATGCTTATTTATAAGCATCATGTTAGCTGTGTCCTGGATCTATTGACTTGGTTTTCCATGGGGAGACCTAGGGATCTGCTTTTTTCCTCTCTGTCCCTGGTCATTTGGAGCACACTAGAGTCTGCAAGCCGTCATCTGGGCAAGAGAGGACAGGGCCTGTACTGAAGTGGGGACTAGTAAAGAAACATGAAGCAAAGACCCTGTCACACAAAGTAGGTGCACAGTAAGTACTCATGGAAAGGATGAATGAATGAATGGAATATAGACAGGTTTTGGAGACTCATGGCATGGAGAAAACTCAACTCCAAAGTCTAAGGTAGAACCATAAGACAGTGCCATTTTTGTGGGTCAAAACTGGGTGAATATTGGCAATTCACACAGTTCAATTTAATAATGAAACCAAGAAAAGCTATACCTGTATCATTTAAGTTTTTTTTCTATCAGTGTAGTAGTATGTCACTCATTCTTCACAACCAGAGGGGACTCTAAGGGGTGACCAGAGGGGACTTTAGTTCCCTTCTATAATCTCTATGCCAGTCTGTAGAAGCTTTGAGAAACTTGTGACTGATGGCGGGGAAAGGTATTACCACTAGCGGGGTTTCCTGGTGGTGGTGTGGCTGGGCTTCAGCACTCCCACCGCTGTGGCCTGGGTTGGACTCCCAGCCAGGGAACCAACCAAAAAAAAAAAAAAAAAAAAAAAAAGATATTACCACTAAAGGCAGTAACTTACAAGCTTTGTTGGGCAGCATTTGGACAGGGTTGCACGAGTTGGGAGGACTGTCCAAAGGCTTATGGTAAGGGGCCCACTGTCTACCTGTGAGGAGGGCATGAGGAGGGGCATCTGAGACAGAGCTCACATGGCTAGGTGATGTTGCTCAGCAGCACGGTGGGGAGTCTCTGCGTTAGAGAACTCCAAAGGCCACAGCACAGTGGGGCCACATAACCACAAGGCTATCTTACCAATGGCCAGCAGATTCTGGGTGAGGTTTCACTAGGTGTGCAAAATAGGCAGGCTCCAAGTGGCTAAAACACATGCTTGTTTGGCTAGTTTTTAAATAACCAGATGTGTAAATATTTGAGTTTGATGCTGGCTGGCTTTTGGGCTAATGGATCCATCCTGCAGTAAAGAAATAAACCATCTAGGGGCCAATACACAGAAGTCATCCTTGGCTCATTTATATAATACAGTCGGGGGCCTGAATGACCTCAGCCCCATTCCTCCCGCTTTGCCCTGCCCTGCACTATGGGGCAGGAATTCTTCCTTGTCACTGACTGACAGCTGGGTTTGGCCAATGGGAGACACTGGCAGATTGGAAGACAGAAGAAAAGTAGAAGGTAGTTCTCTCCCTCTATTCTCTCTTGGGCTGCATTCATAGCATGGCCACCTTTGTACTTAAGATGACCTCTGCCTCTGGACTCTGGACACTCACCTCCTCCTTTTCATTGTCCCTCCCAGCTAAGTATGACAGTGACTATTGCTGACCTTAGCAGTAACTATTGCTAATCTTCCAGCTGTCTCCTTGTCCCCTTGTTGGTTTCTCTGTTTCATACATCACCTTTGGAACTAATGCCTCCCATTTAGTTCCCTCTGTTTAAATACTCTGGGTGATTTCTGATTTCCTGGTTGTACCCTATCTCCTAGTTCTCCCAAGGCCTCAAAATCATCCCTATTATTATCATTAGGAAAGTCTTTAGCAGAGACAATTGATATTTTCACAATCTTAGGTAAAATGTGAGTAAAGCCATCTGTAAAAAAATTATTCTATTTTTATCTATCTGAAGAATACAATCTAAGGAATAGGGTATTAGCAGCCTCAAGATAAGGCCCCCAGTCTGCCCACGCATTCACGCACCGCTCAGCCCTCCTCATGTTGAAATTCTGAAGCCACTCTGCTCAGAGCAACCATTCTCCGCGTTAAGAGGCAGCCCATGATCGCACGCTTCCGGCAGGGAGGAGAAGGGGGAGGCCGCCAGAGCGGAGGCTTCCAAGGAAAAAGGAGATCTATAGAAATTAACCTCAAACTAAATTCCCCGCTGGGCAGGTCATAGTGGGGAGTCACGCCCCAGGCACATAGTATTTTGTGAAATATTGTCTTTGCCTAAGCAAGCCCTCAACCATTGTTTTTGTGCATCTAGGTTCACACATCTTTGAAATACACATAACCAACCACCCTCAAGAAAGCACAGTCTGTTAACTATCCTGTAATCTACTCCCCCACTTGCTTCCTCTCACCTCCTTTGTAAGCTTCCTTACTTCCCTCCTTACTTTCAAATGCATAAAAGAAACTGCAAAATTGTCATTCTTTGGAGCAGCTTCCCAGCAATTGCCATCAGTTTGACTCAAATAAAATCTTTTAAAAATTCTTTACAGGTTTGGAAGTTTCTTAGGTCAACAGAGCCCAGCTCTCCTAGACTATAGTACATCAACAGTTGAGAATTTAACATTCCTTGGAGGATTCTCTGACTCCTAAACTTACTTAGTCATCCAATATCTACTTTTATAGCTTTAGTAAAATCACCTGTGGGCCCATGGCCAGCAACACCTCCTGTTAACACTTCGGTATGTCTTGATTTCAGGTTTTTTCCTGTAAGTAGATAATGGTTCTTTTACTTAAATAGAAAATTACTCTAGGATCTGATTTTTTTTTTCACTTAGTACGTTGTGAATCTTTTCCCTAACCTATTAAAAATCTTCTGCATTATGATTTTTAATGATGCATAGTGTTCTAGAAGATTCGAATAACTTACTGTTTTATTTACCAACCCCCTTGAACTTTCAACATTTCCCTAGAATAAACAATGTTTTGATAAGCATCCTTATTGTGCACACTCTTAATAACGTCTTCAGTATAAATGCCTAGAAGTGGAATTTCTTGAGCAAAGAGTCTGTACATTTTAATACTATGGCAAATTTGCCAAATAGCTACAGGGAGGTTTCTGTTTTATTTTGTTTTAAGTTGCTTTCTAATTTTTTGGTTGTTTTTTTTTTTTTAATAACAAATACCAAGGTTAATAAGGTACCAAAGAAAAAAACTAAATTATCATTTCTGGCAGGCAAGGATCTGTGTATATCCACCTTAATGTCCCCCACAATGTCTACCCACCATAGTGCAATAAATGTTGAATTAAAAAAAAAAAAAAGATTCACAAGAGCACATTATGAATTATTTTCATAAAATAAGGGCAAACGAAGCTCTATCATGCTCACTTAGTCCAGTAGTTCTCACCCTACCTACCTATACATTAGACCCACCTAGGGGACTTTTCAGTTATCAGACCCTGGACCCCACCCAAGACTGATTAAGTCAGAATATCGGAAGGAGGTGGGCAGTCTCAGAACCAGTATAGCCCCAAGGCTCCCCAGGGAAATCTGACTTGCATCGAGGTTAGAAACCCGAAAACGGCAGACCGAGAAAAGAAAAATGGTTGTGATCCTTCTCCTTAAACATCTTGGAAAATATAAAATCATAGAAATGAAAAAACTCAGCTGTTCAGGGACAGGGACTACATGGACCCAAGGCTGATTTCATGGTATTTAATCTAAGAGCCAGTTTAATATCTTTTAGGGACGGTGTGTTTCCCTCTGCACCCGAAGTGCCAAGCTTTCAAGAAAACCCTACCTTTTCATTATCCCTATATGGAAGCCAGTGCACCACAGATGACAGGATAATGGATTGTGTCTGCTCAAGTTAGAGCTGCTTTTATTTGCAAGACATCAAATTCATATTGGCTGTGGGGACAGGCTGACATGATTTATTTCAAATAAAAATGGAGGCACCCTGGGCTCTGTCTTTGCTCATTACCATAGGACAGTCTCATTTGTGATCAGGACACACTGGATTGCCAGTGACAGAAACTATTTGCAGGGGCTGCAAGAGGCCACTTTTGTTCTGTGACGAAATGATGGAGACTCTCCATATGCCCAGCTGTCAGAATTTCACAGCAGCGAGGGTTCCCACCCAGATCAGTCAGCAAAGTACAAGGGAAGCACCAATTACATTTAGTTTACTGTTAATGCTTTAATTATATACTCCTACATTTGCTCTCAAAGTGCAGCCTGACATTTTGAAAAGAAAACGCAGTCGGTGCAGCCCATTCATTCCTGAAAGAAATCATCCTTAGTGACGTAAAAACAGCCCTAGCCTCAGGCTCTCCAGGATCCTTTTCAGCTCTGCTGGGTGACATCAGCAGGGAGCCTGCCTCCCAGGACTGCTTCCAGAAAATCTGAGCCCCAGTGGGAAAGGGAGAGTGGAAGAAGGAGCCCGGGGAGAGCAGAAAAGGCTGGGCAACAAGCATCTCTTTTCCCCCACCTGTCAGGCAAAGAGCAGAACTGAGCCCCAACAGCCCACTAACCCACTCTGACCTGGGAACACTCGGTGACACTCCAAGGTCAGCGAAGGGGAATCGGCCTTAGAAATCTTCTGGTTCAACACTCCCAATTGACAGATAAGAAAATGAGGCAAGAGGAGCAACTGATTTGTCCAGGATCTTGCAGTGGTGACTAAGGACCAGAGCTGAGGATCCAGGTCTCCTGACTCTCAAATTGCCCACTTTGCCTCACCAGCAGCTCTCAAGCTTCACTGCCCAGCGCCACCCCCAGAGACCCTGGTGTAATTGACTGGGGGAGGGGCCAGGACTTGGGTATTTTTACAGCCCCTCCCCCCAGGTGATGGTCTTGTGCAGCCAGGCCTGAGTAACAACATAAACATAAATAAGTAACAGTAGTGATGAACCCTGGAAGGGAAGGTTGGGTGAGTGGCATTCTGAGTGCACGTTTAAAGGATGACTGTGAGTTTGCTGAGATGATAAGACTCAAAATGGTTTTCCAGGGAGAGGAACAGCATGTGCACAGGCCTACAGGCATGAAACAACACAGCAGGTTTGTCATTTGGTGTATCCAAGAGAGCAAGGTGGGAGCAGTGGCTACAGAGCTAAGAGGTAGGCAGGGGCTGGGTCTCAGAGGACCTTATAAACTATTCTAAGGGTTGAAGATTAGCTTGCCGTGGTGAACCACTGAAATACGTCATGCAAAACAGTGACAAACATATATTTTAGGAAAATGGTGGTCTGGATAGTTAGAAGGAAGACAGGGAGGCAGGGAGACAAGTTGAGGGAAGCAGAGATGATGGTGGCCTGAATGACCTTGGCAGTGGCAAAAGGACTGAGAGACAGACAGGACCTGAATTCTGAATGGTGCCCCCTTTGCATTTCAAAGGTGGAATTGATAAGATGAGGTGGTTGATTTGCCAAAGGGTGTGAAGCTCTGATTCCAACCTAAGTTCTCCCTTCTCCTATTCGTATGCTCTGAGCTGAACAACTCATTCCCCATTTCCTGTGAGTCTGCTGGTCCCTCAGCCTAGGTTGCCTATCCCTCCCTCATCTCCAAATGTCCAAATAAGATACGTCCTTTCGGACTCAAGTCAAGGCAACTTCCTTTGAAAGTCTGATTTTTACATAAAGGAAGGAAAGAGTAAAGTTCAGGAAGTTCGTGCTCGATGTTCTCAAGAGGAAGTCATTGCATCTTGCCTCCTGAGAAGTCTTCCTTCTCATCTGCAAGGTAAACTACCACTCCTTCAAAACTCTGCTGAAAGTCACCTCTTCTGGGAAGATGTCCTTGGCACCTGTAGACGCAAGTTGTGTCCCCCTAGCATTTTAAGATTCTTCTGTCAGTGTTTAAAGAATTGTTCCATGCTGTCAATAATTATTGCCTTACCCATGCGTTCTCCCCCTAGAATAAGTTCTTTTGAAAGACAAAGGCATGCTCTTCTTTTTCTGTCTCCTGTCCTAACGCGTGCACAGAAGAAAGCTATTCAATAAAAATTTGTTAAATGAATGAATGTTAAAGGCTGACTTCATGAAATCTAGGGAAACACTCTAGAATAGCGATGATGATGATGATGATGCTGCTTACAGGATGTTTGCCTGGAATGGGGTATCTCAGATTTAACTTACCCATAGGCTTTGGAGCCCAAGTGTGGAGCGTTATACTGAGGAACTACACCCATGTCATTTAAACCATGCAGACCACTGCAGGACTTTCTAAGGCTGGGAACTGAGCTTTGAGAACTGGTTCTAGGGCATTCTCTCAGAGGCCCATTTGGCCATGGCAGGGAGTGGAAGCCTGCCCTGCCCAGAAAAAGTAAGATTTTTTGTGTCATCTGAGCTAACCAGGTAACCAGGATCTTTGAGAAGCACCTCCTCCTCCAGGAAATTTACTGGGCACCATTTGCTGGGTGTTTTGAAGAAATTCCTGATAAATTGAACACGTAAGGTACATACTCAATGGTTGCAATCTTAATCCTCCCACAAGGTTACCTTTTTATTTTTTTTTATAAAAATGTTTTTATTGTTAGACTTACTGGGGTGACATTGGCTGGGGTTACCTTTTTAAAGTGCTGCAAGATTTATGAGAATTTCAGATGCTACTGCAACTTGAAGAGAAAGATTCAGGCCTCAGCGGTGTCCCTGACTTCCCTACCACGAGGGAGATATAAATGAGAGTCATTCTAGCTCCCCTTGGGCCACGCATCCAGGCAAGGAGGTCCAGCGCTTGAGTCGGAACTGGCAATTGAAGGAAGGGACCTCGAGCAGCATAGCAGTCCGAATTCTGCTTGAGGGCAGCATTGCTGAAACTGAAAGGAATAATTTTATGGGGGGCAGTCTCTCTGCACACTTGTTCCCCTGTGGCAATCGTGATGCTCAGGTTCTGGCCTGCGGCTGAGAGGGAAGAGGAGCAGGTGGAGAGGATGAGGGGAAAGAGAAGGGAAGGGAAGCCCGTCCTGTAGGCACAGGTACCGATTTACCAAGTGCTCTGCTGAGGCCGGGGAAATTGAACCCCTTCCCAAAAGGATGCATTCCTTCCTGGTAACCTAGGGTGTGGAAGCAACAGCAAGGTTCCCCCTGAGGCTTTGGCTCCGCAAGAGCCTTCCGGCTGTTCTACAGAAACTGCCATTGCTGCAGGAGGAGATCTACAGGTTGGGCCAGGCCAGAGCAGGCAGGGTTGGCCCAGCCCTTCACCTCTGTCAGACAAGCCCAGACAGAGGGCCCTCTCTTCAGGACTGCAGCTTTGCCTGGAAATGAGGTCTGGTGGAAAGTCCCAGACAGGAAAGGCTCTCTTCCTGGGAGACTTGACTGTCAGCTTTAAACCACCTCAAGGAATTGTGGGGCAGAGGCCTGGCCTGGTACCCTTAAAGCAGTAGCAAATAAAGGGTACAGTGAAATCATACCGAGGGAAGGATA
Source organism: Lyroderma lyra (assembly GCA_004026885.1). NCBI lineage: Eukaryota > Metazoa > Chordata > Mammalia > Chiroptera > Megadermatidae > Lyroderma > Lyroderma lyra. The sequence continues at coordinate 115,589 of PVJL010004445.1, forward strand.
AAAAGACATTAGTCAAAACAAAAAGGGCAATATTCACATCCCAAGTGTTTCTATGGTACCTGTTGCCCAGATGGGTGGATGGGTTCCATCCAGGATAATGCTTGGGAGTCTCCAGAATTTGTTCTCCATTGCACTGCCTGATCTGATACTATTCTTGAAGGCCAGATTCTTTCTAGACTTTAAGTTTGATTGGGTTCTCAATATAGACCATTTGACTTTTCAGTGAAGAATATCAGTCATCTCTCCAGATTTTACCTCTTGAACTCTGATTTTAGAAGGAGGTTCTCACCACTCTCTCTCTCCAGATCTAGCTGTAGAATTTCCCTACCACACTCCAGTTCCAGAACTTTCAGATTGCCCCCAGGGTCGAGTTTTGGGTGGACCCAAGGTCCCATCCTGCAGTTTTTTCCTTTTCTAGGGCCTGGTCCATCCAATAGAAAAGCTATCTTCCAGATGGCCTTGAAGCTTCATCTAAGTGTCTCTCCTTCTGGATTGACTGGGCAAAAAATAACTAAACACCCATTACATGCCAGGCACTTTGCTAGGCACTGGGAATATAAAAAGAGTAAGACTAGAGATAGGAAATAGAAAACCAGAAGGTCATTTTCTCTGCTGAGACTGGAGAACTAACCTAAAGTATGTTAAATAGTTTTAACTGGAAGCTCTCAACTAGTTCATATCATCACATTTTCTAGGTCTCACTTCCCACCTTCTTTGCAGTTAGTCTCTTATAGGTGGTACTGCCCCTGTGACAACTAAGCCAAACTCTGTTGCAGTTTTGCATCTAGCACAATGCACATCTTTGATCCTGGGAGAGAAGGTATACAGGAGGAGGGACCAGGAGGTGGGGAAGGCCTCCGGCATTCCACCTGTAGTTGGCAGTGCCACCATCTTGGTTTGTTCATCTGTTCAAACCTACAACTGCAGTCTTTATGACCTACCCACTCCCTGTAGAAGGAGTTAAACTGTGCTAAAACCAGCCTGAGAGGCTCGGTTCACTTTTGAAGGTGCCCAAGCCAATGCAGCTAAAGGTAGCCTGCAGCTGTGCCTTTAAAAGAATGACACACATTGCTGAGTTCATCTTCCACCAAGCTCAATGTGGGGCAAGTGTGGTCTCTGGTTCTTAATATTTTTCTTGTGCTGCCAGAGTTTGAAGACTTGGAGGAATTGTTGCAAAACAGCTCACCTTTTCATTCCCTCACAGAACATAGAAAAGTTGGGGCAAACATCAAAGTCTAAAGAGTCATTATATTCAGAGTGAGAGTAATAAATAGACATCTCACTCCCCTCCTTTACAGTTGGTTTCAGTCCTCAGGTCCTCAGGTCCTGGCTTGGAGTACCTGTTCTGGGCAGTTCCAGAGACCAGCAACAGCCATTCATTCACCAGTAATATTTGAACTACAGATTGTTCTCCACGGCTCTGCACTGTGACTGTGTTTGCAATAATGAAGAGTTAGGCCACCAAGTGCTCATCCTCAGAACTTGACCTTGGACCTAGTTGTAAATCTCAGTTCTGCTACTACTAGCAATGTGATCCTACACAAATTAAAATCTCTTGAGTCTCAGTTTCCTCATTTGTAAAATTAAATTAACCATAATAACCACTATGGAGGACAGTGTGGAGGTTTCTCAGAAAATTGGGAATGGAGTTACAAAATGGATGGAGCTGCAGAACATCATGCTTAGTGAAATAAACCAGGCAGAAAACATCAAGAACTCTATGACTTCATTCATATGTGGAATATAAAACTGAAAACAACAAAGAAACAAAAACTCATAGATACAGTCAACTGTTTAGTGGTTACCTGAGAGCAAGTGGGGAGGGGATGGGAGAGGAGGGAGGGGGAGACAAATATAAGGTGATGGAAAGAGAACTGACTCTGGGTGATGAACACACAATGCAACACAGACGATGCACTGAAGAATTGTACACCTGGAACCTATGTAATTCTTATTAACCAATGTCACCCCAATAACACTAAATACTAAACAAAAGAAAACAATAATACCCATTTCATGGAATTTATATGATGATTGAATTAGAGAGCACATGTTAAGAGTGCAGCACACATGTTGCACATAATTGGTGCTCGACAAATGGCCCATTAATGTGCTGTTGGTCTGGCATGGGAGGGGCATAATACCCTTTGGCAGCCATTATCTATTAACCAGAATGATTAAAAAAGCAACAATTTTGCCAGTAAAAATCCCTACACCTCTTTTCCTTCCATTTAGCCCTCACTTCATTCTTTCTTGGTTGTCTGCTGTTCCCACCAAAATGTGAAGCTCATTGAGGACCCAGATTATGACCCGGGGTCAGCAGAGTCTTCCTACATTAGCAGATAGTTCATAAATACTTGTGTATGGATGCATGGATTTTCTTCAACTGACTAGCTGAATGTGACTTCTGATGCTTATGAATTATCAGTACCCAGTAAATATGATATATAGTCAAAGACTTGGGAGACATGGGTTTGATATTTACTAACATTGTCCCTGGCCACCTATTTCTATTGAGGCATTAAATCTGTCTGCATATAGCTTCTTTGTGCGACTGGGTTAGCTTGCAGATGAGAACTTTGCAAAGCAAAAAGGATCCATCATACCAATTTGCATCTCAATTTCTGTTGCTTCCAAAAGCCACAAAGGCCCCCAGCAATAATCATGTGCAAGGCAAAGAAATTAAGAACTGTGGCTGGGAAGACATTAAGGGAGTCCCTGGAAAGCAGTAAGAGATGTATCTGACGGTATACACTTCCTCTGGATTTCTTTCTGGCCCCTGCCACAAACTCTGAAGAGAACAAGTACTCATGGGGAAGGTTCCTCTTGGATAATGAGAGAAGACACGTTAACACTCTTGTTTCAAATCACTGCTTGGTACTTTGGATTCATTATATACAGGTCAGATCAAGTCTATGTGCACAGTGGTGTACCCAAAGCATCACTTCTCATCACAACCAAAACCTGTAATACAGAGTTTCTAAGGCACAGAGTCCCTCAGTAATAAAAATCTGCAAGACCCGAATAACCAAGGAGTTCTCTTTCTCCCCTTTCATCAGCATTCCAGGGAAGGTCTGCTGTGCTTCTCCCTTCCGGTCTCTTAATCATCGTGATAACGAGGCCCCGGGGAAGGCGAGTGGTAGATAATGTGAGTGCATTAGTATAGCCCAGGGTTGTTGCATTAAAAAGAGGAGTCTGGTTGAAAAGGAAGCAGAAGCCCAGGCTGGCTCGTAATAACTCCGAGGGAGTCAGAATTCCAGAAGAATCCAGAATAGGGCTTCATTTGTTTGTATTTGTTTTAATAAGACTAGGAAATGTTTCTCAATGCTACCTGTAGATGTATTGCTTGGGGGAGAAAGACTCCACAGATGCAATGATGGGACTTCCCCTCTCATCTGGGAGGGCGTCTGTCTTCTGCAAAGCCTCAAAGCCTACATCCAAGGCTTTGCCTGCCCAGTGATCAGGATGGGGTCATGGCCATTCCCATTTTCAAAAGGCATATCCTCTAGGAAGCCCTGTCCACTTGGTTGTCCCCATCCAGCTTGGTGGCTGAGTTCACCCCAGGAAGCTCTTAACCTCCACCTCCCGGAATAGGAGGCCCCTACATAGCTCAGTTTCCCTTCAAATATCCCGCTCGTGGTCCCCACAATTAGACTCGAGTCTCACAGGTGCTTTCAGTGGTGAAGGGATTGGAAAGTACAGCTCCCGTAAATAATCCCGTACTAGTAATCGTAAATGTCCCCATAATAGTAATCGATCCTCTTTACCAAGTCTCCAGCCTCCTTCACGTCCACCCTCTTAGTGAGCCTAATTAACTGTGCTTTTTAAACCGCCCCCTTAGGGACATGCTAATTAAAAGTACAGTTTGATCGGACCCCCTCTCCAGAAATCCCTAGCTCCTTTTCCTGCTTTATTTTTCTCCATAGGACTTATTACCTTTGACACAATATACTTTTTATTTTCATGTTTACCATCTCCTTCCACTAGACTGTAACCTCCAAGGAGGCAGGGATTTTTGTCTGTTTTATGCACTGTATTCTCAGTATCTAGGACAATGAGTGGCACATAGTAGGCACTCAATAAACATATGTTTTTAATCAAGGCCTACCAACAGCCAAGGGCTTTGGATTGATTACAGCCTCCAAGCCAACCCTACAAGTGAATGCTGGAGGGAAACTAAATGTCCACCCCTGGAGTAGTTGGGGTCACTCTCGGCCCTCAGAGGACAGCGGCCCTCTCCAAGTGGGTTTTCATGACCCCGTGGTAGTGGGTAGGGTCACCGCCCAGTTAGAAGTCTCAGGACGGGTGGTATGTTGTCTTTTCTCCTACTGTTTTCTTAACTCTAAACTGGAAAAGAGCCAGCCCTGCTCCCCTCCTCTCTCTTTCTTCCTGTTGGGCTTGATTTTGTCAAGAAATCTGCAGAAAGAAGTCAATCTTGGCCGAAAACTTGATCTCCCTGGAAGATGGCTGGCACCCCAGTTTCTTCTCTCACTGGGAGAGGCGGCTCATGGTCCGTAGTTGAACAACAGCAATTTGAACTGGCCATTCGGCAGCTGTTCATTTCGGCCCTCACCTCCCAGCCCCCCTTTGAGCTGCCATCAGTCCCAACTCCCTGACTGCCTTGGCACCCCTGCCACCTGGTACCCACCCAGCTCCCACTTGCCTTCCTGTACCCCTGCCTGATCCCTGGCCTCCTACTTCCTCCTGGGTTCTCCCAAGGACTCTTCTCAATGAACCTTGACTCCACAGGAGGCCAAGTTTCCTTCCCACCGAGAGGGAAGAGGTGATTGCACAATATTGTGAATGCAATAAATGTCACTGAATCTCACATGTTAAAATAGTTCGTTGTATTTGGGTGAATTTCACCTCAGAAAAAGAAAAAGCCCCTTCACCTTAAACCTGTTGTGGCCTCTCCATTCTCTGACCTGCAGCCATCGCCAAAGCCCGGCGCTCCCCTGATGGAGCGCCCCGTCCCTGCTACCCCTGCGCTCCCCCGTCTTTTGCCACCCCTTCCTGCTCAGTAAAAGTTCTCAATGTGAAGTCCATGAACACCCCAAAGAGGGCTGTGAGCTTCCTGGAAATATTTGCAAAACTTTAAACATTGTGCCTTGTATTAAAAGTATTTTAAAAGACTCTGATCCCCAAAAATAAGAATGTAAAATACTTCTTTAAACAAAAGAAGGAAGACGCTGACGTAGACGCGTGTGAGGGTACACGCACAGACTGTACCTGATTTCGGCAGCCCGGAACCCCGGGAGGGAGGGCTTGCCGGGATTTCTGGGCCCCGCCCTCAAATTCTTCCTCACTAAGTTTGGGGTGTGGCCTGAGAATTGGCGGTTCCACGAGTTCCCAGGAGACGGTTTTGCTGTGAGTCCAGGGACCACGTGGCTCTTGGGAGGCACCGAACAGTGTTCCAGGATCATGTCCAGCGAGGGGGCACCTTCCGGGCCAGGAGCAAAGAAGGAATTTAGGCCGGGCATCCTGTTGTACCTTGTGAATTTCTGTCTGTGTGAACGTTTCTGACCCACGCAGAAACGAACGCGAAAATCCCGGCCTTAGCCCGCCCCGTCACTCACCCAGGTGAGGCGGGAGAGAGACCAGCGTCCTTTACGTCCCTAGTGACTCTTTCAGAAGGTCACTCTCCCTCCCTCTCTCTCTCCCTCCCT